>JASKGM010006003.1:0-11575 GCA_034509205.1 Ceratonia siliqua
GAAAGTCGTCACTAAATATCATTAGTGACGACTTACAGTACTTTTTGTGACGAAAAAAGTCGTCACAAAAAGTCATTTTTTTTGTAGTGATATGATTCTAGTTGATGCTGGTGTGAAGAATGAGCTTCTCTTTACAGCGTGACACCGAAAAGGTAGAAAATTTGTAGCAATGCCAAGAGCTAGAGAGAAATAAGCTAAGAGCTTAAGACCCAGAAGCCCAAGAACTGAGATAACACAAGAAGGAACTAGGATATTCCTGAAATACAATGACTTTGGTCCTAGATATTTTGATAGAAACCACTAGATTTTCAGCCAAACATATGGCTGAAAGAAAGGCATGACAATTTTCTTTTTCCAAAAAGAGGCCCAAGAAATATCTGAAATCGGATAAAAATGTGTGAAGAAAGATCTGAATACTTGGCAAAGCATGTGAATTTACTGTGGCAGAAAAAAATTCTTTTGCATTAAATTAAATCTTTAAGTTATAATTGCAACTAAAATATTTTAAAGTTTTTAAACAGTTTACATTTAAGGTTCAGAAATAAATTTGAATTCCACCTAATTTCTAGTATTGCATTGAAAATTTTCATTTGATTTATTATCATCACGGTGTTAAAAATTTGTAGAAATGCAAAAATTTTAATTCAATCAAATAGGTAAGTTTTATTCTTAAGCTAACACAAATCAAAATAATTGAAATCCTCTAAAGATGTAATGTTCCTTTCCTGAAGAAATTTTATTTTCAAATTATCGAGTGAGAATAAGTATTTTTAAACAATTAAGTAGTCAATATTTAGCTTTACACAATTTTTACTTAAAGGTTAATTAAGGAAAGGTGAAAACCTTTATTGAAGTGAAATCATGGAAGGAAATAGAAGATATTTTACCAAAATAACTAAATATATATATAGTAGGAAAAAAAAAGAACAAGACTTAAATAGAATTTTCTTTTGCAATGGTCTGCTAGAAATCTCCAGACTTTCTAAGTTATTTACGTGGCCTTGCCTACAGAGCTTCACATTGTGAGTGCTTGCTGTGTGGAGAAGGGAATTTGTCTCTTTCTTCAACTAAATTTACCTATTTACGGAGGTCCCAGTCTCTCATTTCTTCTGCTATTTTTTTTTGCTGCTCTGTTGTTCAGTTTTATGCTCTATTTTCGCTGGACTGTAGCTTGGCTGTTCCAGCTTCGCTCCTATTTTTTCTACTCCATTTTTCATCTGCTGTTCCATTATTTTGTGAGTATGGGCACTTAATTTCTAGTTTCGGTTTGGCTAGGTTATTTCTTTGAATTCTGTATTGTTATAGCTGCACTTTTCTTCCAAACAACTGTGATTCCCTCTTTTTTTCCTTTGTTTGACGGGTAGCTTCAGAAATTTCATGAAAGTAAAAGCTTCATCTCCAAATCTTCAGCATATCATACATAAATAAGACAAGGTTTTTCTTTGGTCTTCTTCTTCTCTCCCTATTGGAATGTTTTCACTCTCTTTCATGTTGTTTTTCTCTTTATGATAGCAACTTTGTGTGGTATTGGTGGCTGAAATTTTGAGACTTCATCGGAAACTTTAGAGCCACCATTAGGTAATTCTATTTGACCTTAATCAAAGTTTTGGACAATTAGAAAAATTGTAGAGAAAGGATATCATTTAAGTTTTAGTCAGTAAATAAATGATTGAGTTTAAATCCTTGAATTTTAGTTAAGGAATTGGCTTCAAGAGAGATTTCTAAAGTGGAATATAACGTATGCTAGTAAGAGTAAAGTGTCAAAACCTTTAATGGTGAGTGGAACTCCCCACTTTTAAATGCTGATATTTTTTTTCATTATTAGAACATATTAGACTTATAAAACTAGTATTTAAAGATCTGAGTGAAAATGCCCTATTATTCACAACATCTTCTAATTTCATTGGTTACATGAAGTGATTGGGCATTATCTGAATTTTTATCTTACCTCTGTATTAGAATCTTTGAACACTGAGAAGTATCTTGATTTTTGCAACTATATGTTGGTTAGAAGTTACCTTCTTTTATTATTTTATTTTCCAGTATTCTCCGTTTATCTAAGTCAGTATTGTAAAATATTATAAGTTATGGAATTATAAATTGGTTTTGGTGGATTCTTAGCTACTTCTATAGAGAAACCTTAGGTGCACCTAGTTTATCTGAAAGTCCATGGATCACACTATGCAATGGCATTATCCATGAGATTACTTCAAATTTGCACATCTGTTATCCGATTTTTGTATCTGACAGGAAGCTTGCTTCAATGTAGTATCTGTATCTATATCTGTATTTGTTAGTTTCTTTTGTGAAGAAGCAGTGGATCCATCCTGTTAAACTTATTTTATCTATGTGAACATAGTTTTATGCTAAAGAAATTTTGTGCTATTAAAGAGTGATTTATTCTGTTGACTATAACTTGTCCTTTGGCTTAGCAGCAACGTGGTTTTTGGGTAGGGTTGTGATTCTATCCATCTAGAATAATATTTGTACATTCTCAAGGCTGTATGTATATATATTTCTAATTTTTGCTAATAAACTAGTACTTTATGAGGTTGTTCCTACTCACTGAGTCTGTGTACTCATTCCCTCACTTTATATTTTTTCAGATAGCATTGTGGCGCCCTCACATTTTGAACATCTGGCATCATAGAAACTTGTCGCTGGAGACTAGTGGGTTATTTCTAGAATGGGGAATGGAGCAACCTATGGATGTATTGTGGACAGTTAGTAGGCTTTACATGTGTAGGGTAGCATATAAATGCACCTTCTAGTGTACAGTTATCTTTGTATGTGAACAGAGTAAGAATTAGATGGTTATATTGTGAAACTATTTTGTAAGTGGCCACTAAGGCCTTTATGTGTTTAAGTGGGTTTGTCCACTTCTTGTTGTGTTATTGTATCCCTAGAAATGTTCAATTTTAAGGAAAAACTCTGTTAAAATTTCTGTATAAAAATGTTTGGACTTTAGATATAAATGGTAGTCCTTTGAATATTTTGATTTACTGGTTGTTCAAAACGTCTATTAGGGTTGTGGGAACTACCTCATAGCAGTTCTTACGTCGGTTACGTGCTTGAAGTGGGGTCGTGATAAAAGAAGACATTGTTCAAGGAATTACATTGGTAGTCATTACAAAAGCCGTCCCTAGAGCCAATCTTGAGAGAAAAAAGGGATATGGCCAATGCTAGGAGAAAGGGTTGTCCGCAGAGATAACAGTGAGGATATGGTAACGCAGAGGAAATGGCTACCTGTTGGATGGAGCTACCCCTAGAAATGTAGCCAATTTTAGGAGGAGAGGGCTATTAATGAACTGGAGTCGCCTCGGGTGCTTTCATGTGAGACCTCACAAAAATTTAAATCTACTAATTTTATTCCTTGGTTTAAATTTTTATGGTAATATAACGAAAATCCTCTTATGATAAAATATTATTCTTTTAGCAATTATGATTAATTATTTTATCTATCTCATAATTCCAATTGATAAATTTAATCTTATTAATAATACCCTTCTTGTGATATCTTGTTCCCTTCTTGTCCACTTTGTTTATTATGCCCTCACTTAGTCTGTGTGAGTCACCCTTTCTTATAAAAATTTTTTTTCAGATTATCCGCCTACTGTTGAGTAGATTTATGGAAAACCTATTTTCTCCTAAATATTTTGGTAGGCTTTCTTATTGGTATTGAATATGTATTGGACTCCATGTTTTGCAGCTAAAGGGAGCGTCTGTGGTGTTATTTACTTTGTCATGTATCGTAAAGACTTGTTTTGGTTTTCAAATTGTGTATTGGATGATTTGAATGAATTATGGATGTACCTGTTGGATTATTTTGAGGCAAATACTATCCTACTCTAGAGTATAGAATACTCAGTGTATGTTTTTATTTTTGAATTAAAAATTTTTTTTTGAATATTTTTATAATTTTTATTTTAAGAAATAAGTTAAAAGAATTTGAAAAATTTTGAAAAAATAAAAAAAATAAAAAAATAAAAAAAATTACTTTTTTTTGTTTTTCTATTTTTTTTTTTTGAATTATTGTGTTATGACATTTTTTTTGAATTTTTTTTTTAAAAATTCTTTTAACTTATTTCTTAAAATAAAAATCATAAAAAAATTTAAAAATAAAAAACCTATTCCTGAGTATTGCTATTTAGGAGTAAGTTAGAATCAGCCTTATTTTGAACAGATGTATTTCATGAATGTCCATTTTGTCGGAAAAACATCAAAAAATGAAATTTTGGAATTTACTTTCAATGTTTCATTTCATCTTATCATAGACTTACTAGACTAAGTTTAGTCTATGCGTCAATCAAGGCCTCAAGCTTAGGTTATGACATATATTCTCTCGCTATATAGCAAGAAAATAGCTACGAAAATATTGACGTTCCCCAACATCAATCTCCAAATCGATACAAGAATAACCCATCTTCACAAGTCATGTGGGTAATATTTTCTTATACACAAACCAATTTTTGGAAATACAAACAACTAATCTCTTCCTCTCAGCCCAAACTCCAATCTTTCTTTGATTATGTAAATATCAAAATCTCTCATAAGTTGCTTTCGAATATATTTTCAAATCCATGAATATGGCTCTTTACAGGTTCTCTTCCTTCTCTATGTTCTCGTTTTTACACATTACTCTACTTTTAACCCTCTGTTTCGCTGGAGATCCTGTTGCTTTCAGTGAGTTGCGTGTCTACTACACCATCGTCCAGGCAGTGGAGGAGTTATAATATCTCCTTAAATTAAATAACACTTTCATTTGTCCATAACAAGAAAAGCCAAGAAAACAAGTATTAATTATAAATTCCTTTGTTATTATAAAATTTTAAATCTTTACAATTATTGTAATTAACTGCTGTTGGGCTTTGCATTTAAATGAAAATTTCATTACATAGGAATTTCCCATATGAAGAAATAGCCGTACGACAGAATGATGATAATATAAGCTTATAAGGAGATATTAGCCTCGGCCATATAATGCATCATCAGTTAGTAGTTACATAAATGTTTTTTTAATTAATTAGTAGAGAATACATTTTTAATTTTTCATACTTTCATGCAAACCTATTAAATTTTTGAAAAAATAATTTAGTTTTTAGATATTTAAGTTGCAGTGCGTGGATATGTACCTAGAATCTATTAGTTCATGTATCTAGATTAATATTATTCATATATGATGCATTACTTAGTAATTTATATAGCTAGATGCTTGTAAGTCATCAAATGTACTTATATATACTCATTGCGATTCATGATTCAAAGTAAAGAAAGCCAATCAAGAGGAAAAAAAATAAAGTGAGTTGAAGGAAAGTTCTTCACTTAAATAAATACTATGTTCTTCTGGATGAGTAAGACATAGATGATGAAAGTATATATGATAAATTTGGTAATTTTTGAAAAAAATTACATCAATTTATATTTTTAGTTAATTAAGCTCAATCTCTTTAATTGATTTCTAATTATATATTTCCTGATATTTTTATTTAATTTTTCCTCCAATTATTATTATTATTATTATTATTATTATTATTATTATTATATATAGAGAGAGAGAGAGAGAGAGAGAGAGATTAATGAATTTCTTATTGTAAATTAATAAAATTTGTATATAAATAAAATTTAATAGAAGTCTGAATATGGTTTTCTGAATCATCACTTGACATTCACATCTCAACCAAAGCATGTTTCCCTCGCTCATTTCTGAACTTAATTAGAATTTGAACTCGTAATTTTCAACTCTAGGAAAGATGAGTGTGAGCCCCATGTTCATCTTTGAAGTCTACATCTTTATTTCCTGTCTCTCTCAACCACAGTACAAGGAGCAGACAAAGTTAGCATTTTTTTATTAGACAAAGTTTAAGGTATGCCTCCCAACGCTTCCCATTTTATGGGTATAAATATTTACGGGTTGCTTGCAATTGACGAGCATTATATATTTGATAAAAGTTTAAACTTTAAAGTGAACTTTTAAACAATCATACGGCTAGAAAACAAATACTCTTACACACATATCACTCGTTGAGAGTTTTAACATATTACTCTCTTTATTTTTAATTTTTGTGTGTGTATAACGACGACACGGATGAATCTGTGATTCAAACAGGTCAATTTATTACCCTCTTGGTCCTTGCACGAAAGAGAAGCTGCTCTCTCATGGTTTAATTTCAGAGGTCAATTTCCCAATTGCTTCACTGTCTCTGAAAAGCACACCAAAACTTTAGGGTTTCTGATATTGACGCCAGATCCATAAAGCCAATTTGCTTTCTGCTACTGCCACATATTTTGTGATCTATTATTCGAAACGAGTCTTCAAGGCAATTAGACCACCATCAATTTCACATTTCTCTTCACTTCATAGCATTGTCTCTTAAAAGACGCATTTGCAACATTATTATTTTTATTCAAATAGTAACGTAGAATTACAGCTCATATGTACATCAGTTTTAATCTTTAGGAATATGTACCCATATTCAATTATTTTTCTGTTATTTACTATTTATTTTGAAATCAGTGAAATGTTTCTATCTATCTGATTATATAGTGTGTTACATCTCCACAGGGCTACCGGGCTTCTGATGCTCCGCATCATTAAATACTCTGTGTTAGAGCTGAAAACCAAAAGTTCACCATGTGATATTCATGGAGATGTAATTATATGCAACTATAGGTAGTGTGCTAGATGGTTGAAATTACGAACCTTACGTTGCCTATAAATTCTTGGAAGCATGCATAAATGCTTTGAGTAAAAGAAAAAAGAGAGAAAATGAAGCAATAAAATACAAAGTGTATTTTTTGATATGTCATTCCCTTTATTCAAAAAATATTTTCATACACAAAAAATACAACCAATCACATATTTCGTATATTTTTCGAATAACTAGATCATAACTAGTGACTTAATTATCATATTACTCTTCTTAGTATTTTGCTCTTCAACAACTTTCACTATTTATTAAGTGAATATATATAGATATATATATTGCACTAATGACTAAACCAATTGGCTTGGCTTATTTTATTGCAGAAAGACCGAAGTTCACAACTATGACTCCCCGTCTATTCTAGAAACCAGGGAACCCGATTCTAACAGGTAATATATAATATTATGACCTAATAAATTCCATTCTGTTTGAAATTCTACCAACACCATAAAGTTGTCAATCAACTCTTTAATAAACAATATCACAGGACCTTGTCTTTTCTTTGTTCTAAATTTTTGAAGGAGCATATTCCTTATTTTGACCATTTCTCCTCACTGAAGCCTTAAAATGCAGTGTTGATGGTGAAAGCTATGATGATATCAACTGGGATGATCTTGGCTTTGGTCTAATTCCTACAGATTTCATGTATGTAATGGAATGCAGAAAAGGAGATAAGTTTTCAGAAGGGGGTCTCCTACGCTATGGAAACATAGAGCTCAGCCCAACTGCTGGGATCTTAAATTATGGACAGGTTAAAAAGAGCACAATTCCTAGTTGCATTTTATTAGTTTTTCTCTTTATTTAATTTGTTTTTACTCTTTTTCTGCTACGAAGCTATTCTCTGATCTCTCCTTTTCTCGTGGTACTATTTTTGTTCTCATTGAAAATTTATCCTTCGTTCGTGGAAACTATTTGTCCGGTTTACGCTTTTAAAGATTTGCAACCCACCATATCATAGCTATGCTTACATAGAAGATTTTTTCGAGATTGAACCCTCGAGGGTCAAAAAATGTGTTGCTTACCATGACTTTTTTCAAAACTTCTTCTTATAAAGTTGTATTTTTGTTTGAGTTGTAAATTTTCCTACAAATCTTTTAGGAGTTTTAAGGTTTAGTATTTAGGATTTAGAGGTTTGGTGATTTAGGGTTTGGAGGTTTAGAGTTTATATAAGAACTAAATTGAAAACAAGTGAAAGTATAATTAAGGACTAAATGGAAAACTATGTTGCTAATGACATGGTACATCTAAATGACACATCAGCAACCGTTAGCCCAGTCAGTAAATTTTTAGCACTATTATAACATATTTGGATGGTAAGGGATTGATTTGGAAATGAAATGAAATATAAGGACCTATTTGAAAAAAAAAAAACTATATGGACCTATTTAATAATAAAGTACAATTATAGGGATTAAAAATATAATTAAGCCTTTATACTATTAGGAGATTTTGTACTTTTTGACATTAATCTTTAGTTGTTATGGCAATCTCTTCCATAATATATTAATTGTTGTCATTGCAATCTCCTCTCTAATTTCGTAACCCTAATATATATGCCTTTGAAGGCTTTGGTTTGATGGCGTGCCAACAACTAGTTATAAAAAATAAAACTAACTTTTTTTTTCTATTTTGAGTATTATAGGTAGGAAAATTAAAAAAAAAAAAAGATAATAACTACCACTAATGTAATGTCCCTTTCCTTAAGAAATTTTATTTTTAAATTTAGGTTGGAAATGGTTATTATCATTATAAAAAAAATGGGCTGATATTGGAAAGGTGAAAATTTGTATTGAAGTGAAATTTAAAAAAATATATATATATATATATATATATATAAGTAAAGATAAGTTTATAGATGCACTTAAATTGGAGAACACTCCAGTGGTAAAAGAATTAGACTTTATTGTACATTATTATTTTGAAATTACACATTGATTAGAAGTCATTCTCTTTTATTATATTCTATTATTTAAAGTACTAGAAATTGTGAAATTATAAGTGGTTTTGATGGATCCTTTAGCTACTTCTATACGGAAACCCTAGGTGCACCTAGTCTCAGTGATTGTCCATGGACTATATTCTGACATAGTGGCATCCGTGAGATTACTCCGGATCTATACCTCAGTAAATTGAATGCTGTCTCTGACATGCAAATTGTTTCAGTGCAGTGTATGATATATGTGAGTGTGAGAGTTTCTCTTGTGAAGAAGCAATGGATCCGTCCTATTGAATATATTTGTATTTCGTTGACTTATGCTTATATCGAGCAAATTTATTTTTCATCTTAAAGAGTTTTGCAGCTCTACTTTATTGTGGACTTATCAATCTGTAATTTATTTCGGTTATTGTTTTATAACCTAATAACTTGTGGGATTAATTCTATTCACTGAGTCTGTAGACTCATTTCTTCATTTTCAATTTTTCAGATAGCGTTGCAGAGCCCTCACCCTCAGATCGTCCAGCACCTTAGGAACTTGTCATTGAAATACTGGTGGGTTAATTCTAGAAGGGCCAATGGAGCACTTTATGGATGTATTGTGGACAGTTAGTTATTTTTGCATGTATAGGACAGTGTTATGCATATAAAGTTAGTTGTATATGAATAGTATAGGGACTTATAACTGCACTATTAACTGTTCTGTGGTGGCCACTGAGGCCCTTGGATGTTAAAGTGAGCTTGTCCACTTCTGGTTGTGTATTGTTGTACCCCTGGGAACCCTCAGTTTTCAGGGGAGACTCTGTCCAAATTTCTGCAAAAATGATTTTGGTCTTTAGTTGGTAAATGGTGATATTTTATTATTAGTTATTGTCGTGGTTTGCTGTATTGTCTGCCAGGCTTATGAGGGCTGCTTTACAGTAGTTCTTACGCCGGTTATGTGCCTGAATTGGGTAGTGACAAAGTTGGTATCAGAGCCAGGTTTAGGTCTGTGGTAGGGTATTTGCATGTAGAGGGTTATAACTGTCCACATATGTGATGAAATATGAACTTAGTTATGGTGGGTGTGCCCGGGAGCACATATCATAATTAAAGTTCATAAGGCATCTGTATGTTGCTCCATTTACCTTATTCTAATGTTCAAATTTTCTTAGGGTACTGAAATTATCATATACTAAAGCTTGTTATTTTGTAGAAATGCCTCCTAGAACCCGATCTCGTGCTTCGACGTCTGATCAAGCTTCTTCTAGGCCAGGGCCTTCGGCTAGGGGTCGAGGTAGGCCTAGGATTCATTATCCACCAGAAGTAGTAGGAAGTACTCATGTTTCTGTGTCACCACCAGAAACTCCTATTCCGGACTAGGCTCAAGACATACAGCGAGCCCTAGGATCCTTAGCTAGAGAGGTGGCTCAAATGAAAACTCAGCTCCATTCTGAAAATCCTCCCACAATGTAATCTCCTCCCAGTGCTGCCCCTACTCTTGATACTTCTGCTTTTGGGAGTCATCTTGAGAAATTCAAGAAGCTAAAGCCGCCGCTGTTTTCAGGTGTTAGCTCAGCAGTGGGCCCTCATCAATTTATTGGCCAGACTGAACGATTATGGAAGGTTCTGAATTGTCCTGAGAATTTTTCTGTTCAGATGGTTGGGTTTCAACTTGATGATGCAGCATCCGACTGGTACGATGTGTGGGAGGCTAAAAGGCATTTAGAAGAGATTAAAAAAGTATGAGAAGTTTTTAAAACAGATTTTCTACAGCAATTCCTCACAGAAGGGGAGAGACATGCCCGTGTGGAGGAATTTATCCTTCTTCGTCAGACCAAGGATATGTCAGTAGCTGAATATGCAGCTAAATTCCTCCAGTTGTCCCAATTTGCTAAGCATTTAATCTCAACTGAGAAGGAGAAAGCGAGGAGATTTGTGAGGGGACTTTTACTCAATTATTTCAATGCTATCCCTATCACCGAGGACAGTACATATGAACAAGTAATTTAATCGGGCTATTGAGCTTGAAATCTTACATAAGGAAAGAAAACAACTTGATAATCCCTATGATAGTAAGAAGAGATCCAGGTTCCAAGCACAGGCACATAATGCATCTACCACCAATGCCCAATCTTTGGGATAATCGAATAAACGTTCTTGCCCATCTAGAGCCAGTAATCGGTATTCAAAAGGAGCTAGCTCTTTGTCCTCATCCTCATCTCTAGCTTCGGTGACATGTAGAACATGTGGGAAGTCCCATGTAGGACAGTGCTGGAAGGAAACTGGTGCTTGTTTTAAGTGTGGTCAACAGGGTCACTTAATAAAAAATTATCCTTTGATGCAAGCAACCCCAGGGGGTAGTAGAAATTCTATAGCACCAGGCTATATACCTTCTTCTACAACTTCTGGTCAATCTCCTACTCAGAGAAATCCTGGAGGTAGTGGTAGAGGAGCAGCGGGCCGAGGTCATGGTTTTGGATCTAGAGCTTAAGCTAGAGTTTTTGCTTTAACCAGGGAAGATGTTATGCCTTCAAATGCCGTAGTTACAGGTACACTATTAGTAGAATCATCTCATGCGCGTATATTGTTTGATCCTGGTGCTACTCATTCTTTTGTCTCTTATAGTTTTGCATCTTCATTGCATAAATCTATTGCACCTTTAGAGTGACCTTTATCAGTATCTACTCCTTTGGGAAAAGTGGTAGTCGCTTGCAATGTTTTGAGATCATGTGTAATTAATATTAATGATTTGCAACTGTCTGCTGACTTGATCATCCTGGATATTAGTGATTTTGATGTTATTCTGGGAATGGACTGGCTTGCTCATCACCATGCATGTTTAGACTATTTTAGCAAGATTGTTCAATTATGCTTACCAGAGAAAGAAGCTATAATAATTCAAGGGGATAGAATTGAAGTCCCTATGAATATTATTTCTGCCATGGTTGCTCAG
>JASKGM010006005.1:0-11574 GCA_034509205.1 Ceratonia siliqua
ACAAGTTAAATGGTATTGGCTGTATACTCCTAGGGATGATATTTCGTTAAAGTCTATTGGATCTAATTATTATCCTACGATATTTACAGTATGAGCATGAGTTTTAAAATTTTAAAACATTTAAGCTTGTAAACAGATGAAAATAAAACACCATCAAACAACTCACAGCTAGAGAGAGAAGTAAAATATATAGGAATTTTACATACATCTTGTAGTCACTTTAATCTTGTAATACACTTCCCAACCAAACGCACTGATTAACTGTTCTTTGGAAAGCACAAATCTATGGAACTTATGATGAATAGGTTTAGTGATAGGAACAAAACAAAAACAAAAGAAAACTACTTGACAGTTTTTAAAATTAAATTAGAAAGCTTTCCCCTTCGTTCCTCTTAGTATGGCGTGAAGAACTATATAATGGCACAAAAAAGAATTCACTTTTTCTCTTATGTTTTCTCACAAAAAATTGATGGCTCTCTCAAGGTATTTTTCTATCTCAAAGTCACGGTCACAAGAGCTCTCTCTTCTCTCAATATGCTTGGACAACTAGGTCAGGGAAGGATCAAGATCCGATTCTTTTCTGGACCAGTCCTTTTCTTGGTATATATAATTTAATTTTTTGGTATATATAGTTAAAATTTTCATTGTATTAATATATGTCTATTAGACCTGCACAAGATGCAAATAAAGAAGAAAAAACATGAAAATATGGCTAGCCAAATCTAACTCATCGTCCATGAGCTAAAAAGGAGCTATTCAGTATATGGGTCATATTTTTATGTTTTTTCTTTTTGATTTATATCTTATGCAAGTCTAACGGACATATATTAACACAGTGTAAATTTTAACAATATATACCAAAGAATTCAACTATATATACCAAGAAAAGGACCAAAAAGGACTGGTATAGAAAAGGACCAGATCCAAATTTGTCAGGAAAAAGGGTTAATGATATATATCATCACCAACCCTAAGTCACATGAGTATAATCAAAATCAATCCCTAACAATTAGGGATCCACACGCCTACTCAGGGGGGAATTAGATAATTATATTATCTAACATTATATCAATTGATAATCATATTATTAATTTTGAATAATTTTATTTAACAATTAAATAAAACATGTGTGGCTTCTTAGTTTCATGCTTGAATTAAAATTAAAATAAATAAATTATTTAATTAAATCTCTTTGACTTTGTTAGTTTCCTAGTAAATGTAGGTTACCTAAGAAATTAACACTCTTTCAATTTCTAACCCTTTTTACTCACTTAGATAATTAGGGAGATTTAGTGAATGTATGTTTAAATTAAAACTATGCCTGGGCTGAAATTCCTAATTAAAGAATGATTTTATTTTATTTTTTTTAACTTCTTTAAATTAAATATTTGACCAATTTAAATATTAATTTAAAGTAGTTAAACAAAAAAATAATTACTAAGATAAATGTTGTCCAAATTAAGACAACACTTGTTTTAATTAAGACAAACATTTGTCTTAAAATTTATTGTCTAATTAAAATAACACTTGTTTAAATTAAACAACTAATATGAGAATCATTTCTGTCTCTTTAGTGACAAAAATGTTTCTCATATTTTCATGCATGCTTAGGACAACATTTGTACTAAAACAACTCTTTGTCTAAATTAAGACATCAGTTGAAATGATATCAACTAACTTCATTTTAAATTTATTCCAACTCAATGTGGATTGAATTCTTCAAAGCTAGGTGGGAAAACCATTTGGACATAAGAATTTCAAGCTCTAATAAATTTGGGATTATTTTAATCTCATTAAGATAATCCAATTTTATTATCATGGAGTCATTTCACCGAAGAATTATGATTGCACTCTTGATAATTCCTAAAATTAGAGAAGTCAATGTGGAACATTAATTTGTCTAATTTGCAAACCTAGTGTTTGTGAACCCTCGTGGCCATCCATTGACATAAGGTAAAATGATCATTTTACCCCTTGTGTCAATTTTGTTCCCTAGTCACAAATTTCATCCGATATGTAACCAGATAATCTTTTCAAACTTTTCTAAAATTATTTTGTAATGATGAGTAACTAATTCATTATTTCATTGGGCCCATATATGTCACTTGTCTTCCTAAAATCATCATAAGTGATGTAATGCTACGAACTCCATTTCTTGGATTTATGTTCCCAGATGTTTACTCCCACTATGATCCCAACATACAAAGTCTTAACAATGTCACGCAATGGTCGTGCCCATAGTATATCAAAGATTATATGGTCATGAACATAAGTTCATAATCCATCAGGATTTTGGTTTTGCCACCAGCGAATTCAATGTGTGTGAGTTCAAGTTCGAAGCAATGATATTAACTTGAACTTGATATCACACTTGATTCCAATTCATTTAATAGTGTCATTACCTGAAATCTACTACTTTAATGATTTAAGATTCATTATTCTCTTAAAAAAGAATCTCATTCTTTCCATAAAGGTAATCTGGACACTATAGTCTTTATTGAATAGAGTAATCGACTCTATTTAGTAACTGTGAATATTGTTTTAGATTCATCCAAGGATACATATCTCCTTATGCATAACCCTTATGCAAATGTATCTTGGTTTATTATAATATAGCAACCTTAATAGCTAGAAAATGAAAGCTTACATAAATAAACTCTTTATTTATTAATATTAAAAATATATTTACATCAAATTGGGGAATACAACTTGCTTTCAAGGTCAACCTATTCAATAAATTAAGCTTATAAGGTAGAAATGGAGGAGAAATGGAATGTTATAGTGGAGAGGGAGGAACTATCTAATTATCTAGATGTTTGAAAGAAAATTTAGAAAAGTAACCTCCCTAATAAATATTACTTTTCTTATAGAGATTTATCTGAAACATTCTTCCCACAAACGTTATTCTATGTGCTAGTGGTTTGGAAATTGAAAAACTTTGTTGCCAATGCAATAAAGAGGAGGAAGGCATTGTTCATGCTATTGTGAGATGTGAAAAAATCCAGGAGGTATGGAGTAACTGTGGTTTCTCGAAGGGGATGGTGTTGGTTTTAGGGAGAGAAGAGAATGGTTGGAAATGCTCAAATGATTTTTTTTAATTGATTTGTTGGCTTTATATTACAATGGGGAACTATCCCCTATTTATAGTACTCAAATATGAATTCTTGTCTCTCTAATTAATGAACTCTTAACTACCACCTACTATCTACCTTCATTATTAAGATAATACAACTCCCAATTTCTTCCTACCATCTACCTTCATTATTAGGATACTTATAGATATTCTCTAGATCTCTTAGAAACATTCTAGATAATGGGCCAAAAACATGTCTCTAAATTTGATGAACTTTTTGACTGAAATTGGCTTTGTGAACAAATTCGAGAGTTACCGGTCTTATAGAACTCTAACTCAAGATCTCCTTTGTCCACAAACCCTCAAATGAAGTGATGTCGAACTTCAATATGCTTTATGCAGCTATGGAACATTGGATTCTTGGTGATGGCAATTGTAAACAAGTTGTTACAATGAATTTTGGTTGGAATATTCATACTTTGATTAATATTATTGATGATCCTTCTAAGCTAAACTGCTTGACAAGATGTGCTAGTGGCTACCATATACTCTGCTTCGACTGTCAAAAGTACTACACTATTTTGTTTCTTTGATGCCCATGAAATTGCCTTAAAGCTAAAAAGAAAAACATAACCCAATAGTATTTCGATCATCAATGCTTTTAGCCCAATCACTATTGTTGTAGCCAACTAAGTTGTAGTCTTCCTCGGCTTTGTACAAGATTCCATAATTCTTTGTTCCCTTAACATATCTCAAAATTCTCTTTGTGCCATTGAAGTGAACTTTGCTTGGGTTGCTCATGAATCATGAAATGATGCTAATAGCATGCACTATATATGTCAGGCCTTGTGTTCGTAAGATAGATCAATAAGCCAATTAGGCTTCGATAAATCGTCTCATTCACTTTCTCTTTTCCATATTCCTTGGATAGCTTCTCATTCGTTGTTATTGGCATGGATAATGGTTTGCAAACTCTCATGTTGAACTTCTTCAACATATCATCGAAATATTTTTTTTGAGGGATGAATATTTGGCTAGGCTTTTGCTTCATGTGCATCTTAAGAAAATACTTCATGAGACCAAGATCAGTCATCTCGTACTCATGCATCATAGCCTTCTTGAAGTCTTTAAGCATTCTTGGGCTTGTGCTAGTAAAGATTAAATCATCCATGTACAAGCATATGATGAAGAAGTCATCTCCTTACTTTTTCACATATAAGGATGACTCAGTTTGGCTTTTAGAGAATCCATGCTCAAGAAGATAGTTTTCTATCTTGTTGTTCCATGCTCTAGGAGCTTACTTTAGGCCATAAAAAGCCTTCTTCAGGTGATAAACCTTCTCCTCTTCTCCTTGGACCACATAGCTTTGTTGTTGTACTAGGTAAATTTCTTCTTTAATTTTTCCATTAAGAAAGGCTGACTTCATCTTTAATTGATAAACTTGTAGCTTTATTTGAGCACCTAAAGCAAGAACCATTCTTATAGTCTCCATACATACTATAGGAGTAAAAGTTTCTTTGAAGTCAATACCTAGTTGTTGAGAATACCCTTTGGCAATAAATCAGGCTTTGTATTTTTGGATTGATCCATCTTCATGATACTTGATCTTGTAAACCCACTTTAATTAATGACATCTTTGTCTTTGGGCTTCTCCATAAGCTCCCATGTTTGGTTCTTCTCAGTCATCTTGATTTCCTCATCTATGGCTTTTCTCCATTCTTCTTGCATGGTGGTTTCTTTAAATTTTTTAGGCTCACCAAAAAAGAATACAACTCACAAGTTTGGTAGATATCTTGCAATGATCGCATCTTTCTTGGAGGAGATAGAGGAGATGAATTTGGTATAGAGTCCAGTTTTCTTTGACTTGGCATTGATGGTGAAGTGCTTAGGCTTGGATTGCTTCTTTTGGTCTCTTCATCTTCTTCAAAGAGTTGAACATCATTGTTTGCATCATTGCTTCATTGCCAGCTTGCTCTTTCATCAAAGATGACGTCTCTTGAGATGATCAGTTTTCTTGTTCTGGATTGTAGAGACGATAACCTTTTGATTCATCACTATGTCCAATAAAGATGCATTTCTCTTATTTTTCATCCAATTTATCTTGATTCTCTTTTGAGGATTAGATAATGTAGCCAAAGATTTTGAGGTGATCGACCTTTGGCTTTCTCTTGACTTAAGCTTTATAAGGAGTCATATCCTCTAATGTTTTAGTGGGGAATCAGTTGAATATAAACAGCTGTGTTAATAGCGTCGGCCTAAAACATTTTAGGCAGACTTTTGTATTAGAGCATGGCACGTGCCATTTTAGCAATTGTTTTATTTTTCCTTTAGCACACCATTTTGTCGAGGTATATATTGAACAGTTTGCTCCTTTTTTATTCCATGTGTCTTGCAAAATTTTATGAATCTTTGATTATTGAATTCTCCGTCATGATCCTGTTGGAAATAGGTTGTCCTGTAAAGCAAGTTACATTCCCCAATTTGATGTAAATACATTCGTAATAATAAATAAAGAGTTTATTTATATAAGCTTCATTTTCTAGATATTATGGTTCCTAGATTTTAATAAGGGTTATGCAAAAGGAGATATGTAACTTTAGATTAATCTAAAACAATATTCACAGTCACTGAATAGAGTTGGTTACTCTATTCAATAAAGATTGTAGTGTCTAGATTACTTCTATAAAAAGAATGAGATTCTTTTCTAAGGGAATGGTAAATCTCAAATCATTGAAGTAGTAGACTTTAAGTAATGATACTATTAAATAAATTGGAATCAAGTGAGATATCAAGTTTAAATTAATAACATTGTTTTAAACTTGAACTTACACACATTGTATACGCTAGTGGCAGAACTGAAATCCTGATGTATTATGAACTTGTGTTCATGACTATTATGATCTTTGATATACTATGGGCACGACCATTGTGTGGCCTTGGTTAAGACTGTGTATGTTGGGGTCATAGTAGGAGTAGACGTTTGGGAACATAAATCTAAGAAATAGAGTTCGTAGCATTACATCACTTATCGTGATTTTAAGAAGCCAAGTGACATATTTCAGCCCAGTGAAACGATAAATTAGCCACTCATCATTTCTAGATAATTTTAAAAAATTCCAAAAGAAATCTAATACAGGGGGACAAGATTGACATAAAGGGTAAAATGATAATTTTATCTTGTGTCAATAGAAGGCTATGAGGGTTTAGAAAAACTAGGTTTACAAATTAGACAAATTAATGTTGAACATTGACTTCTTGTAATTTTAGGAATTATCAAGAGTGCAATCATGAGTTTTTGTTGAAATGACTTCATGATTAATAAACAGATTATCTTAATGAGATTAAAATAATCCTAAGTTTATTGGGGCTTTAAATTCCTATGTTCAAACGGATTCACCACCTAGGTTTGGAGAATTCAATCCACATTAAGTTGGAATAAAGTTAAGATTAAAATAATTAATAGCGTTTTTAGCTTATGTCTTAAAATAATTAATAGCGTTTGGACAAAAAAATTATTTTAGAATAAATGTTGTCCTTAGCATGCTTGAAAATGTGAGAAACATTTTCATCACTAAACAGACAAAAAAAATTATCACATTAGTTGTCTAATTTAAGCAAGTGTTATTTTAATTAGACAATTTAACTTCAAGGAAAATGTTTGTTTTAATTAAGATAAGTGTTGTCTCAATTAGGACAACATTTATCTTAGTAATTGTTTTTAGTTTAACTACTTTAACTTAATATTTGAATTATTCAAATATTTAATTTAAAGAAGTTGATTAAAAAAATTAAATCCCCATTTAATTAGGAGTTTCGGCTATAGCATTTTAGTAGGAAAAAATTAATTAATTTATCCTAATGTTGTTGCAAATTTTGAATTTTTTAAACTTGTGAAACAACTTCCTCCCCATGTTATGAAGAGGTGCATGGCTAAAAGAGAGAAATTGGTCTTTAAAATGGTCAAACAAATTCCCTCCTAATTATCTAAGTGAATAAATGTTAAAAATTAAAAGAGTTTTAATTTTTTAGGTAACCTACTTTCACTAGGAAACTAATTGATTTAATTAAATAAAATTCATTTATTTGGATTTTAATGCAAGCATGATCAATTAGAAAGCCACACATGTTTTATTTAATTTTTAAATAAAGTTATTATCAAAATTAAGAATATGATTATTAATTGATATAATGTTAGATAATATGATTATCTAATTCCTTCTTTAGTAAGTGTGTGAATCCCTGATTGTTAGGGATTTTTTTGGATACACTATGTGACCTAGGGTTAGGTGATTATATATATCATCAATCTTTTTTCCTTACCTAGCCGTCCAAGCTAATTGAGAGAGGAAAGAGCCCTTGTGGTTGTCACATTGAGAAAGAAAAACACCTTGACAAAGCCATAAGGTTTTGAGAGAAAAAAACAAGAGAAAATGTGAATTTTTTTTTAGTGTCATTATAGAGTTCCTCATGCTATACTAAGAGGAACAAGGAGGATGGCTTTCTAATTTAATTTTGAAAGCTGTCAAATATTTTTCTTTCATATTTTGTTTTGTTCCAATCACAAAACCTATTCAATGTAGGTTCTATGGATTGGTGCTTCCCAAAGTATAGACTATTAGTGCGCTTGGTTGAGAAGTGTATTACAAGATTAATGTGACTACAAGAGGTATGTAAAATTCCTATATATTTTACTTCTATCTCTAGCCATAAGTTGTTTGCTTGGTGTTTTGTGTTTGTCTGTTTACAAGCTTAAGTGTATTACAAATTTTAACCCATGTTTGTACTATAAACACCATAGGATAAACACTAGATCCTACATATCTGTTCTCAATATTTTGAGAGGATGCCTGCTTTGCTTTTCAACAGTAACTTTGAACTTAATAAAATGAGAGAAAACATTGGATATATGCTCAATGAAATAGACCCACATCATGTGGGTGTAATCATCAACAAAGAGTAAGAAATATCTCTCCCTCCAAGAATGGGGTTTCTTGAAGGACCCCAAATGTTGGCATGCACTAATTGAAATGGAGCTTTAGCTCTCCAAGATGTTTTTGGAAATGGCTATCCATGCATTTTTCCAAAAATACAGCCTTCACAAATTTTCTTTTCGATAGAAATATATGGAAGCCCATGCACCATTCCTTTCTGGCTTAATAGTTTGAGGCCATGAAAGTTTAGATGACCATATCCCAAATACCATAATGTAGATTCATCCACATTTTTACATTTCAAAGCATATCTTTGCTCAAGTGGCATTATCATAGGAAAAACTTTGTTAGGGGCCATTTTGATAGTAGTGACAAGTTGCCCCTTATTTTTATCAAAGATGGTGCATTTATCACCTTCAAAGTTGAGCTTATAGCCTCTTTGAATTAATTTCCCAACACTTAATAAATTTTGTGCTAGGTCAGGCACATAAAGAACACCATGAATGAGTTTTTGATTGCTATCTTACGTTTTGATGACAATAGTACCTTTGCCTTCAATTTTCTGAAATTTTCTATCACCAAGTTTAAGTTGGGATTTTAAGCTTTCATTTAAATTGACAAAACAACTTTTGTTGCTTGCCATGTGGTTTGAACAACCACTATCAAGATATTAAACATCCCTTGATTCTTGATGAGTAGAAAAAGCATAATAAAATATTTGATTGAGGGATATATTATTTTCAGTAAAATTAGCCTTTTCTTTTTGTTGGTACCAACAATCTTTTTCAGAATGAGTGTGCCTTTTGCACCTCTTGCATTCAAACCAACAATCTTTTGTAGCATGATTATTTTTCTTGCATTGGTTGCAATAGGAGCTACAGTTTCCTCTATTACTCCATTGATTTTTATAATTTCCTCTCACCCTACCACGGTTATTAGAAGCTTCTCTCTTTTCAGAGTTTTGACTGTGGTTTTCATTTTTCCTATCTTCATTCTTTTTGGAGATATTCAATTTAGATTGAAAAGTTTGCTCTAGTGGTTACTCAAATCTTTGTATTCTTTCTTCACGAGCTTCAAGAGAGATCATTAATTCCATTAGAGTAAGCTTAGAAAAATCTTTACATTCTTCAATAGCATCTACCACATGATCAAATTTAGGAGGAAGGCTTCTTAATACTTTTTGTGTAATTTTATTATCTTCTATCGTGTCTCCATAGCTTATAATTTGATTGATTATGAGTGAGACACATTTGTTAAATGCTTGTATTGATTTGCCTTCCTCCATTAATACAGTATCAAATTCTCTCCATAAAGATTGAAGTTTGATCGAACTTACCTAGTCGGAGCCCTTGAATTCATTTTTGTACCTTGAATTTACTTCATCCCAACCTGCAAATTCTTCTTCATTTCTGGGCTATTGGTAGCCATTTTCTACCAACTGCCATAAGCCTTGTGAGATGAACAATGTTTTCATTTGGATGCTCTAAAAATTATAATCATCTCCTTAAAATATTGGAATTGATGATTGGGAAAAGCTAAAAGTAAATAAGTTAGAAGATAATGTGGAGAATATTTTGGTTGTCTAGATGAACAAGGTTTAGGCTCTATAGTAGCTAATTTGAGAGGCAATTGGCGTGGCTTGCTGGGCTTGTAGGCTCTGATACCACTATTGGTTTTTGGGAGATAAGAGAATGGTTGGAAATGCTCAACTTATTTTTTATTCACCTGTAGGCTTGATATTATAATGGGGAACTCTCCCCTATTTATAGGGCTTAAATAGGACTTCTAGTCTATCTAATTAATGTAACTCCTAACTACCACCTACTGTCTACCTTCATTATTAGGATAATACAACTCCCAACTTTTTTCTACCATATACCTTTATTATTAGGATACTTTTACCTATTATGTAGATCTCTTAGAAACATTCTAGATAATGACCTAAGACATGCGCCACTTGATAAATTACAACATAGTAGGCCTAGCAAAATTGTAGTTTACTTTCTAACATATGTGTCATAACATGAAGACCAGAAAAGGCACTGTCATGACTTAAAGGCAATAAAGGGGAAAAACACAGAGATTAAAAAAAATGGAGTCGCCACCAATTAATTAGAAGGATAATTGGGATTCTTTAAAATCTAAACACTGGCCCTTGAAACTAGAGGTTGGGTTCAGGAGTCTAATTATGCATGAGGAAGGTGTTAGGCACCCCACAACGTCCATATCTAATGATGGTTTCCCTAGATCATTTGTGCTTAAATTCATTTTAATTTTAATTACCCATTTTTTTAATAGTGATAGAAAGATAAAAGGTGAAAGAACTAGACATGTCTTATTGTGTAAGTGCCTACGTATCCTAAAATGGATCAAGGTCCACATAGTTTGAGATAACTTTGATTAAAAATTGCCTTGGCAGGATATATCTCTTCCCTAAGGCAGAGACTATTGATAATGTGGGAGAATAAATCTCCACCCAAAATCTAAAGAGGGTAGGATAATGTGGGAGAATAAACCTGTACCCAAAACCTATAGATGAGTGGTCAATGCGGGAGGATAAATCTCCACCTAAAGTCAAAAGTTAGGACAATGTGTAAGGATATACCTCCACCCAAAGCCTATGAATGAATGGACAATGTGGGATGATGAACCTCCACCCAAAGCCAAAAGGTTAGGACAATGTGGGAGGATATACCTCTACTCTAAGCCTATGGTTTTGGAGTGATAATTAGAATCACATTTAGAAGACTAAACAAGGTAGAATTTTAAAGAAAGATGAGTGCTTTAATTTCAATCTTACCTTTAATTTATTTGTCTAAATAGGCCATTGAGACCTTCATTAAAGTATATTACTAATAGAAGTTTCAATCAAAATGGACTCCCTTAGAACCCAAAAATAGTCTAAAGAAGCTTCAATTTGAACCACAAGTCCTTGGTTCAATGGGCCTTTGGAACCCAAATCAAACAACTTAAAAAAAATGAGTTTGTAATCCAATTAGTTGTCAAAATGGTTTCCTAAATAAAATAAAAGAAGAACCCAAAATATTTATCTTTGAATTTTTAACACATTTAATTTATTTTGAAAAGCCTTAATGATTAAAAAAACCTTTATTTTATTTTTCTTTATTTTCTCAAATGATAATTAAGGTGCATTGGATCCTTTTCACTTATTAGTAAGGGCTCAAAATAAATGAAAGCAATAATAAAATAAAATAAACAAGAAAATAATAAAATAAGTGAAGGTAAAAGACATGGGAGGGCTTATACCTTACAATTGGATAAAAGGGGATGCATGATTTAATCCAATAAAGTATAACCCAATAAAACACATAAAATTACATAGCTAAATATTCAAAAGCCAAAAGAAAAATAAAATAAAATAAAATGAAGACATTCAAAAACCAAGAAAATTGAAGAGGCCTAGGGGTACACGAAGTTCACAAATGCCCATGAGAAGTATCAACAGATTTAAATCAAGAGACTGAAAGACCGAATAAAATCAAAGTTCAGATTACTAATATGAGACTTGAAGCAAAGGCAAATCCAATTTTTAAATAACAAACTAGAATA
>JASKGM010006006.1:0-11574 GCA_034509205.1 Ceratonia siliqua
CCTCTGGTTTCAAGGGCCAGTTTTCCTTTCTTTTTTTAAGGATCCCAATTATCCTTCTAATTAATTGGTGGCGACTCTCATTTTCTCTGCGTTTTCCCTTACGCGTCCCAAAGTCATAAGACGATGGCTTCTCACCGGCCGTCACATTGTGACAACTGGGTTAATGGGTTATGACCAAGGTGTATTGGGTTGGTTGGCTTGTTGAGTACTTAGCCAAAAAATAAATAGGGAAAGTAGGTTGAAGATATTATAATGGGCTAGCGTTGATGGGTTGGGCTAATAGTTAAGTGGGCTAGATAATTCTGATGACCAAAAATGGGGAAGGAAGTCTAGTTTTTGTTTTGTTTTATTGTCTTTTGTTTTGTTTTTTATTATTATTTCTTTCCTGACTTTTTTTATTTTATCTTATTATTTTTTAATAATTCTCTTAATTCTTGAAATTTAATAAATTTAATATATTTTTTGAATATCACCTAGACAAAATCGGGTGTTTAGACTAAGTGAAAAGTTAGGGAATGAAAAAAGCAAGGAAATGGCCATAAGTTTGAGGCAATAAGAAAGATAAAGATGGCTGGGCAATAGGTGTCTTGAACCCCTATTGGAGTTCTACAAGAGCTGTGTTCCAATGTTCAAAATCACCAACTTTGTACTATTTTTCTGTTGGTTTGCGTTTTTCTTACTCGTTCCAAAACCTCGCCATTCCTTGTAATGTCTTGGCTGCCCTTTAATTACAACGAGTGTATGACCTTCATAAATTGAACAACATCATCCATGCTATGTTCAAAGGGAGCTATTTTGCTGTGCATTTTGTAGCTTTCCATTGCTGCTAAGACATTGTTTGGAGTAGGTCCTTCTACTGCTACGTTTTGATGCTTTTTAATGTTGTAGCATGTGCTATTTACACCAAAGAATATGGTTAGGATGCTATGCATTTCAAATTGCTATTGACTCTCCTCAATTAAATGTCCTTAATTGCTTTTATATATATATAGGGATTACGAAAATAAAAGGGAGGAATAAAAATATATAGAAAATGTGTTATGCATATAAGGAAACATTATCTAATTAAATCACAAGTTACAAAATAGGCATAAATTATGCTATTTATCAATTTAAATAACAACTTGGATTTATGTCGCAACCAATTTTCCATTTAAAACAAATAATAATGTCATAAAAGAGTTAAAATATATTGGTTCTAAATGTATAAAATATGAAATATTTCAGCTCGATCAGATGATATTCTACCAGAAATGGATGAGTGTTCTTTACCGATTTGCATGTCATGTATTGAGGATAAATGACTAAAGCACCTTTTAAAGCAAAAGGTAATAGAATGCAGAATGTTCTAGACTTGGTACACACATATGTATGTGGACCAATGAGCATAAGAGCTAAAGGAAGTTATGTCTACTTCATAACCTTTATAAACGATTACTCGCAATATGGTGTTGTATACTTAATGCACAACAAGTGTGATTCCTTTGAAAAGTTCAAGGAATTCAAGGCTAAAGTTAAAAAATAGCTATGCAAACCATTGAAACAACTTTAATCAGATCGAGGAGGTGAGTACTTGTCTAATGAGTTTCAGCAGTATCTAGTTGATAATGGAATTATTTTCAATTTATCAGCACTAATAATACCTCAACAAAATGAGGTTGCTGAAAGAAAAAAATATGACACTTTCAAAAATGGTAAAATTCATGATGCCCTATGCTGCTTTTCAAGAATTATTATAAGGATATTGTATACGATAGCAACATACTTGCTAAACTTTGCTCCATCTAAGATTGTGCCTAATAAACCAAGGGAGCAATCAACAGAATGTAAACCATCTTTATATCATTTGCAAACTTAGGGGTGTTCGACATATGTATATAAGCTAGAGTCTACTAAGATGGAACCAAAGATAGAAGTATATTTGTTTGTAGGATATCCTAAGGGTACTAAAGGGTATTACTTCTATAGCACCTATGATAAGAATGTATTTGTTAATGCAAATGCAACTTTCTTTGAGGAGGACTTTGTGAGAAATTAAAAACCTTGTAGCAAGATTGTTCTGGAAGAACAAAGTGGTCTATCAAAATCAAAAGTTGATTCTGATGAAGTCATAATAAACTCAGATTCAAAAGTTGAATATGAATTGGCAGTACTCTATCATAATGGGAGGGTTGTTAGACAACCTGACCGATACATGGGTTAGGGGAGCTCATGGTATCTCTCTGAGATAAACATGAATTTAACCACATTACATGCGAGGATACCATCAGCAATGTTAATGCTAAACATTGGTAAAAGACAATGAGATCAAAGTCGGAATCTATGCATTCCAATAAAGTCTAAACTCTTGTAAATGCTCTTAAAGGGATAAAACCCATTAGGTGGAAGTGGATCTATAAGAGAAAGAGAGGAGTTGATGAGAAGGTAGAAACCTGCAACGCTAGGCTAGTGGATAAGGATTATACCTAGAGAGAAGGTATCAATTATGAAGAAACCTTCTCGCCAGTCACTATGCTCAAATCCATCAAGATCCTATTATACATAGCTGCACATCTCGATTATGAGATATGGAAAATGGATGTTAACCAAACAGTTTCATTCAAAAGGCTAAGAACATAAAGTCTACGAATTGCATAAGTCCATTTATGGACTTAAGCAAGCTTCTAAGTCTTGGAACATAAGATTTGACACTACTATCAAATCTTATCTATTCCAACAAAATGCAGACAAACCCTAAGTTTATAAAAGGATATAAGATCATAAGGTTGTCTTCTTGGTACTCTATGTAAATTACATTTTACTTGTTGGAAGTGCTATAGGAATGTTATCTACAGTAAAAGAATGGATGAATCAACAATTTGAAATGAAGGATTTAAGGGAAGCTAGCTGTGTTCTTGTGATCCAATTGATAAGGGATCAAAGAACAGGTATATAGTTTTATCCCAGGCAAACTACATTTATAAATTGTTGATAAAGTTTGGCATGCAGGATTCCAAGAGAGGTTTCACACCCTCTAGGCATGGAATCAAGCTTTCTAAGGAGTAATCACCTAAGACTCCTAAGGAAGTTGAGAAAATGAGATGAATTCTTTATGCATCAGTTGTAAGAAGCCTCAAGGATACCATGCTTTGCACTAGACTAGACATCTGCTTTGTAGTTAGATTGGTTAGAAGGTTTCAGTTAAACCCTAGCATGGAACACTAAACTATGGTCAAGTGTATATTTAAGTATCTTCACAAGATGAAGAACTTCATGCTAGTATATTCTACAAGTGACCTAGTTCCAATCAGGTACACTAATTCAGATTTCTAGTCAGATATCAATTATAAGAAATCAACATCAGGCTCAGTTTTCACTCAGGGTGGTGCAATAGTAGTTTGGAGGAGTGTGAAGCAATCTTGCATTGCTGATTCCACCATGGAAGTGGAATATGTCGCAGCTTGTGAAACTGCAAAGGAAGCTGTTTAGCTACGCAAGTTCCTTATGGATCTTAAGGTGGTCCCAAATGCAGATAAGCTTATCACTCTCTACTGTGATAACAGCAAAGCTGTGGCTAATTCAAAAGAACCTTGGAATCACAAAGCAGCTAAACACTTTGAGAGAAAGTATCATCTTGTACGGGATATCGTATAGGATAGAGAGGTTATTGTCACTAAAATAGTGACTGGAAGGAATCTAGTTTATATGTTTACAAAGACTCTTTTGCATAAGAGCTTTGAGGGTCACCTATAAGGACTAGGGTTTAGGGACATGTCATACTTGCTTTAGGCAAAGTGAGAGATTGTTAGAAATATGATGCTCTAAAAGCAAGTTTATTCTTAAATCATGTAATAGTTGACATGTTGTGAATAAATTTTATAATTAAATAAAGAGTTTATTGTAACCTTTACATTCTGACTCTTAAGGTACCAAGATTCTAAATGAATCAAGATACATTTGCATAAAGGTTATGAAAAGGAGATATGTATCTTTGAATGAATCAAAAAGATTATTCACAGTCACTTAATAGAGTTTGTCACTTTATTCAATGAAAACTATAACATACAGATGACCCCCATTGAAGGAGTGTGATTTTTCTCTAAGGGAATGGTGAATCTCAAGTCATTGAACTGGATGATTTCAGGTATTGACATTATTATATGAATAGGAATAAAGTGAGAAATCAATTTTAAGTTAATACCGTTACTATGAACTTGAACTTACACCTATGCACTCACTTGTGGCAGAACCGAAATCTTGATGGAATATGGACTCATGTTCAAGTTCACTATGGTCTTTGATATACTAAGAGCAGTATCATCGTATCACGTTGATCAAGACTCTGGATGTTGGGATCATAATTGAAGTAAACATCAAGAAACATGTATCTAAGAAATAGAGTTCATAGTATAAACATCACTTTTAGTGATTTTAGGAAGATATGTGACAAATCTGGGCCTGGTGAATGATGAATAAGCTATTCATTATTTCTTGATATTTTTTAGACATATTTTAAAAGTATCTAGTCACTTATCGGATGAAATCTAAGACTAGGGGACAAATTTGACATGAGGGGTAAAACGATCATTTTATCTTGTGTCAATGGATAGTTATGAAGGTTCATAAACACATAGTTTACAATTGGACAACCAATATTAGATATTGGTTTATCATAATTTTGGGTTTTTCAAGAGTGCAACCATGAATCTATGGTGGAATGATTTCATGGTTAATAAACTTGGATTGTCTTAATGAGATTAAGATAATCCTAAGTTCATTGGAGCTTGAAATCCTTATATCCTAAGGGATTCCCCATCTACCTTTGTAGAATTCAATCCATTTAAATTAGGAGTACAATTTTGGCAAAATTTTATGATGGCATTTAATATTTTAGGGCTTGTCTTAATTAAGACAAAATTTGTCTTAATTTAGACAAATCCTGTCTTAAGTGAACAAAATGTGTTTTAAAAGAGACAAGAGTTGTCTCATCATTTTTGGAGAATATTTTTGTGCGTCCTAAAAGAGACAAAACTTGTCTCATTTCTAGATAACATTTCTTTAGGATAAAAGTTGTCATAAGTGTGCTTGATAGTGTAAGAATTACTTATCTTGATTAAGACAAATGTTGTTTTAAAAAGACAAGAAAAAATCTTACATTACTTGTCTTGATTAAGGAAATAGTTGTCTTAATTAGACAAAGGTGTTTTAAAATAAGGAATGTCTTAATTAAGACATGTGTTGTCTAAATAAAACAATCATTGTCTTGGTTGAAAATTTGAAAGTCAAATTCTCATTTTGAATTTTGAATTTTAAAATTTAAATTTGAAACAAGTCAACCTCCTAGAATCCTATAGAGATAACGCCCAACCCCCTTTGGAGTTCATATTTGATTTGATCAATTTGGATTATCCTAAGAAGCTAAAGTCAAAGCATGATAGGATGAGAATTGTAAAGGGTTATGATTCCCAATGAGTCCTACATGCATTAGAAGACTAAATGGTGAAGGAGGTAGATAAAGCATAAAATTCTACTATTAGAATTTTAATTCAAGCACACTATTTATTGGTCAATGGGAAAACTCCAAATTATTTTATTTAATTATTAAATAAAATAATGAAATATCAAATAAATAATAGGATTACTATTTGATAAAATATATTAGATGAAATTTTATCTAAATAAAATAATATAGTGGCATCAACATAACCTCCTCCATGGTTGATAGTTTTTTACTCTAACAAAAAGATTAGGGATTATGTTATTATAAATATAACCTAAGCAATAGCCATTAACAACATAGAACTTCATCATTGGAGGCCTGTGAGAGTGAGTAGAAAAAAAAAACAAGAGAGGTGACGCCATATTTGAGAAACTAGAGGGCTTTCCATTAGGCCATCAAATTGAGAGTCACTAGAAAATCATCATATAATTGTTTTTTGTTCTTCTAACCTATTTTCACCATAGGTTCTTTAGATTGAAACAATTCACAAAGAATAGGTAGTCAATACGGTTGGTAGAGAAGTTTTCATTATTCCTTGTGCCTTCAAAAATATAATTCTATCCCTTTTCAATTCATGCAAGTAGTGTATGTTATTTGTGATTATTTATTCTACTACATTTTCTTGCATGCTATGGTTTAATTTTTTTAAAATCCATGCTTGCACCAATATCACATAGGCTTAAAAACTTAATCCAATAATTTAGGTAAATGGGTCAACCAATGAATTGTAGCCCTTTCACCTAACTATCCCAAGCATCAAGAATCATGTTAATTGGATTTATACAATGAATTTTATGCCCAAAATACTAACGTACGTTAAGGAAAAGGTTTCCTTATATAGTCTCTTCTTCCTGTTCAGTTTTGACCTCCAAAACATCCAAATTTGATTTTGACCACAAAACATGAAATTGTGCATATTTGAATCTTCTTTCCCAATCATGTTGCATCATCCAAATCTAATTTTGGAGAAAAACGTTTTCCTCAAAATACCGAACTTGGTCAGCATTCTTCAAGACAAGATATTCAAGGAAACAAAAGCTTTGTTTCCTTTCTCTCTTGGGCAAGTTTTTGAGCCTTTCCCTAGAAGTTCCTTTAAGTACAAGAATAGCACAATTAGTAAAAGTTAACATTATAATATTATTATAGAAAAATACCTTTTAAACTCTGTATTTTACAAATGTCAATTAACATACACACTTTAAACATGCATTTTTATGCTCTCATCAACCACATAGTCTTCAACGTGTGTAGTATACCTTAGAAATCATAACTCTTTACAATTCTCATCCTATCACACTTTAACTTTAACCTCTTTAGGATAATTAAAATTGCATAAATCATATTTGATTCCCAAGTGTAGTTGGCTGAAACCTCTATGACATTTTGGAGGCTGATTTGCTTCAAAAGTTTAACCAAGACAATAGTTGTTTTAATTAGACAACACTTGTCTTAATTAAGATATCCTATGTTTAAAAATTTCCTTGTTCAATCAAGACAACTATTATCTTAATGAGACAAGCTTTGTTGTAGGAATTCCCCTTGTGCAACTAAGACAACCATTGTCTTAATCAAGATAAGTAATATAAGAATTCTTCTTGTTCATTTAAGACAACCCTTGTCTTAATCAAGGCACGTCATGTAAGAATTCTCCTTGTCTAATTAAGACAACCCTTGTCTTAACTAAGACAAGCATTTCTTAGACTAAGACATATCAGGTATACTTAGGACAACTTATGTCCTAAAAGAATGTTTGTCTAAATCAGGACAACATTTATCTTGTTTAGGACAAGTATGTCTTATACTAAGACAAACCAAAATATTGTCTAAATTGATACAACATTTGTCTCTTTTAAAACATACCAAAATGTTGTCTAAATTGAAATAATTTGTGTATCTTTTAAGACATACTTAGTTCATTTAAGACAACTCTTGTCTTAAGACATATTTTGTCTAAATTAAGACAACTTTTGTCTTAATTAGGACAAGTCCTAAAACACTAAATGTCATCGTAAAAATATGTCACAAATGTTATTCTAACTTAAATGGATTGAGTTGTACAAAGCTATATGTGAAATGGGAAATCCGTTTAGATATAGGGATCTCTAGTTCTAATGAACTTAGGATTATCTTAATCTCATTAAGACAACCCTAGTTCATCAACTATGAAATCATTCCACTATAAATTCATAGTTGCACTCTTGAAAACCCTAAAATTATGATAAGTCAATATCTAATATTGGTTGTCCAATTGCAAGCTGTGTGTTTATGAACTCTCATAGTCATCCATTGACACAAGGTAAAATTATAGCTTTACTCCTTATGTCAAATTTGTCCCCTAATATCATATTTCATCCAATAAGTGACCAGACAATTTTTAAAACAAATATAAAAGGCATCAAGGAATGATGAATTGCTCATTAGGCCCAAGTTTGTCACATATCTTCTTAAAATCACTAGAAGTGATGTTTGTATTATGAACTCTATTTATTGGTTACATGTTCACTCAAACTATAATCCCAACATACAAAGTCTTGACTAACGTGATACAATAATTTTGCCCTTAGTATATCAAAGACCATAATGGACATGAACTCGAGTTTAAATTACATCATGATTTCGGTTATGCCACAAGCGAGTGCATATGTATGAGTTCAAGTTAAAAGTAACGATATTAACTTGAGTTTTATATCTCACTTAATTCTAATTCATATAACATTGTCAATATCTAAAGTCAACCACTTCAATAGCTTGAGATTCACCATTATCGAAAAGGAGAATCTAACTATTTCAATGAAAGTAATTTAGATATTGTAGTCTTTATTGAATAGAGTTACCAACTCTATTTAGCAACTGTGAACATTCTTTTTTATTCCCTTGTATAAATTTTATACAAATATATCTTGGTTCATTTAGAATCTCAATACCTTAATAGCTAGAGTACAAAGCATACATAAATAAATAAATTATTTAATTATTAAAATGTATTTGTAACATGTCACTTATTACATAATTTGGGAATACACTTGCTTTCCATGAACCATATTTTCAACAAAAAAGATGTAAAAAGGAATAGTTTTTTTTTCTGGTTTTCTTTTGTATTGTACCAAACTATTCATGAGCCTCTGTTTTTTCCTTTCGATCCGGCTATCTATTTTTCTTTTGTATACATGCCTTGTATTAGTTTTTCAACAGTAAATACACAGGGAAAAACAAAATTCTTCAGACACCCAATAAAAAAAATTGTATCCTCTTATGTTTTCCTTAAACAATGTCACAAAGCATTCCTTCAATTCTCTGGGATTTTGGGTATATGACAAAAGCAGATTCAATATTCATTTTTTAAAAAAAATGTTGAAAAATTATATTACACTTCAAAATAGTGTAAATTGCTATGAAAATATATACAAGTACACTGTACTAAAATTCCTTTTCGTTACTATATAATTGCAGTTAATGAATTCCAAAGAATTGATTAATAAAATTATTTTGCATACATACATTTTTTAATATTATTTTATGATTATTTTATTAAGTAATAAAATAAATAAAATTCCGTATACAGAAGGGATAAAATACTTAAGGTATATTTTTATAATTAAATTGTGAACATTCAAAACTCATACACTTTAAATTATAATATCACTCCCATATTTGCATTCACATATATAAATTACAGAATATTATATTTGTTTAATCTTCTTATATAAAATTTGTTCAATAGGTTTGTTTTATTCTGTATTTATATTATTTTATAATATTTTGATTAGTTTGTGTTATATAAATAAATACAACCTTAACTTTCAAATTTTTAGTTAAAAAAGACTAATATTATTTATATATTATATTTGTATATTATTTATATATTTTATCTTATATTTATTATTTTATTATTTTTTATTATTATTAATATTTTATTATATTAATAATTAATCTTAATGAAAATGCCACTTGACTCACGAGTCAACAGCATTCTTTAGTGGCTTGACTTTTATACCCGTCTTAAAATGATTTTTTTTTTCTTTTGATGCCTGTTTTAAAAAGAGTGAATAAATAGTCTTAAAATGATTGAGTAAATGGTCTTACACAATCAAATATATTAACTAAATTCATAAGTTAACCTTTTAAATTAAATTTTATAAATATGTATGTAAAATTTATAAGGTTTATTTCTGATTTATATATATAATTATTTATAATTAATTTAATGTAATTATTATTTTATTATTTGTTTTAATTTTTAAAAATATATTTTTTATTTTTTTATAAAAATAAAAAAATTTATTTACGTGATTATTTTTATTAATTATTTTTAAAAATAATAATTAAAAAATAAAAAAATTATATTTTATCTTATTTTTTTATTTATTTTTTAAAAAAATATAAAAAATAACTGGTAAAAATTTTTTTATTTAAATAATTTTTTTATTTTTTTATTATATAAAATTATTTTTAAAAATAATAAAACAAAACCCGCCCCAATTTTCTTCCATCTTTTGCGAGAGGTCGGCATGGACCACTGATTTTTTTCCGGCAAGCTTCCGGTGCGATTACCGGTGGTTGCCGGTTTCAAGATCGGTAAAACCATGATACTGATGCGGGACCCGCATATAAATTAGCCCCAAAACTCACATTTTCGTGGGAAAAGCAGAGCAAAGAAAAATCAAAGACAAAAGAGAGATACAAAATCCCAAATGGATTTTTCTATGATTGAAGATTAAATAACATTTTCCAACCACAACTTGCTCGCTTCACAAAATAATACGAGACAAAATCATTGAATTCCTTCCAGAATTGAAGGTTGTGGCGGCGGTTCAGGCGGTCCACCCCATTTCCATGGCTATCTCCGACCGTTTCGCAGATTCCCAAGCTGACACTCCGCTGCTGTTGGACACCGTAGACGGAGCCGTCGATTTCAAAGGCCGCCCCGTCCTCCGATCTCGCTCCGGCGGTTGGCTAGCAGCAGCCTTCATCATCGGTAAAATCGCTGGTTTGCTTAGCGGTTTTAGTAATGAAACTATGCTGCTAATTGTTCGCTTACCTTCATTTTTATTTTTGCGGTTTATCTTTAGTTGTGGAAGTGGCGGAGAGATTTGCTTACTATGGAATCAACTCGAACCTCATAAACTATCTGACGGGGCCACTGGGGCAGTCCACGGTGACGGCGGCGGAGAACGTGAACATCTGGTCTGGGACGGCGTCCTTGCTCCCACTGCTGGGTGCTTTTGTTGCCGATTCTTTTCTTGGTCGTTACCGCACCATCATTCTTGCGTCCCTTCTCTATATTCTGGTTAGTTTCTCTCACTTTCTACGACACTCTACATATTGGTCCATGAAATAGTTGGAAGAACATTGTTGAAGTTTGTTTCTGTGATATGGTTCTAATTCTCATTTAATATATTTGATGACTTTGCTTTCCAACAATGAGATGAAACACCCTCTATCTCTTTTAATGGAGTAGGGTGGCGCTTTTATCTTTTCTGCTAAAGATCTCCCCGATTTGAATGGTTCAGTACTACGAGTGCCCTTATATTCCATTGGGATTCCAACCTCTGGAAAGCCATAGAATCAGTCATTGAAGAAGTTGATTTAGTTGATTATAAGACAATTTACTGCCGTGTAATGTAAAGTAAGACTGAAAGAACTCAGAAAGATTGGGAATTCTAGAAATAGACATCTAATAGATTTTCAGTTTTCGCTCTTTTATCAATTCATACCCTTCTGCTCCGGTTAAGATTTTACACCCAAGATTCTACTTCAGTTTCAGTTGAATTCTATGGGGTTTGCGTTAGTGGTAGTCCATTTTAGTCATTGGAACAGGTTTTTAGTAAGTCTATATCTAAATTGGCATATAAGAGAGGAACCATGTAATCTCTCAGAAGCTTGTGAGAAATAGTCATCAAAGTCTGTTTGAACTCATGTATTTGAAACTTGTGTAATGTTTGATTGCTCATCTGAATTTTGATTGGAATAAACTGCAGGCACTGGGCTTGTTGACGTTATCAGCTATACTTCCTGTCGGCACCGTTGACGGCCATGTTGCCAATAATAGCACTTCTTGTTCTGAGCTTCAAGTAATCTTATTTTTCTTCTCTCTA
>JASKGM010006007.1:15049-27547 GCA_034509205.1 Ceratonia siliqua
CAAAATTTTGGCTCTCTATACAAAAATAAATATCCAAGATGTAACAATCAACATGGCGGGATCGATACATACTAGGTTATATATGGAGAATGATGGATTCAATGACGTAGGATTGCAAAAGCAGGTTGGACATGTGTCATATAAGTATTGAAAGTTCAAAGCATCGTAGAACAGAAGACAAACAATGATTAAAGTCACTTAATATGGTGAGGGAACTTTTAGGTGGGTTTGGCAGCAAGCTAATTTGAATCTCAGCCTTTTTATAAAGTTTTTTTTTTATTAAGAGGAAGATTTTATGTTTTAAAAAATAATAATAATATTATATCTGAACCATTCAAATATTTTTAAATAATCCAAATATCAAGAAAATATAAGAAAAAATTTTAATCAAAAAAGCTGAAATCTTGATCCCATGTAAAGTGGGAAAAATTAATGAATTTTTAACAACTTCTTTTAAACCATATTCTAAAAAAACAAAAAGAAATGCTCATTTTATAAATATATATAATATCTTTATAAATTTTACAAAAAAATATTTTAATTATTTAATCACATTAACTTACACTAACACAATAAAATGCTATTTTTTTTAGGGGCAAAAACTGATTTTCTGTCCTTTAAGGTGAATTTGGCTGGTTTCAATTTATATAAATATATTTTTTTTTATTAGGCGCTTAGAAACTATGTTTGAATGAAAAGAAATTTTCAATTAGCAGCATTATGGGATGACGAGTTGTTCATTTTTGTCAAATTTTTTTATTTAAAATTTAATAAATTTGTAAAAAAAAGTAATTCAAAGTTTGAATCTAAACTCAATTATTGAATAGGTATCAAGCTTTGTTTTATACAAAAACTGAACCTATTTTAAACTTAAATTCTTTAAAAATTGATATAAGCTAAATATGGTACTGAATTTAAGATTAAATTTACTTGATTCGTTATCAAGTTTAAATGTAAGTAATAAGTGTTATGATAATCGAAGGAACATATGTCAACTTTTTTCACTTTTCTTTATTTTGGGCTGAATGAAATAATTAAGACTGCTTCCACAATTGTACTTCAAATAATTATCTCTAAGTTTTTTCATTAAAAAATAATATGATATAATCAATTTTTTATAATATAATAGATATAAATATTAAAATATATATATAATTTATTTGATAAAATAAAATAAATTTAGTAATATAGTTAGTTATGTTATTTGTATCTAAATATTATTAATATTCTTTACAAACAACTTATTTAATTTTTTATTTTACTAGTATATTAAAAAGTTATAACCACTTTAGTGCAAATATGCTTACAAATTTTCTATTAAAAATATAAAGACTAATAATATATAAATTATAAATATTATGTCTACAAAGATAAACTTTCAACTTTTATCCTTAGGGGACATTTGGTACAGGACAAATTTTTTTTTTTTTCAGGAAACATGATTCTCAAGAGTTATGGTTCCTAGCAATCTTATTCTCAGGAATGTAAAAATTGTGTTTGGTTAGTTTTGTAAATTCCTGAAAATGATAGACATTTTTACGTTTGGTTCAGAAGCTATTTTCCTAAGAATCTAGGTAATTTTTACAAATATACCCCTATATATAAATTATAATAAATTTATATTTTAAAGAAAAATAAGGGTTGATGATTAGGGTTAGTGATTTGGGATTTGGAACTATAAGCTTGGAGTTTATGGCTTAAAGTTTGGGGCTTAGAGTTTGGGGTTGGGGATTTGGTGTTTTGAGTTTTGAGTTTTGGAGTTTAGGGTTTGAGTGTTAGAGATTTAGGGTTTAGGGATTGAGAATTTAAGGGTTTGAGTTTTGGGGTTTGAGTTTTAGAGTTTGGGATTTGGGGTTTGGGAGTTGAGGATTTAGGGTTTCGGGATTTGTAGTTTAAGATTTGGAGTTGTGGTATGATAATTTGTAAGGAATGGTAAAATTGTCATTTATAACTCTCAAAATTTTTTCATGAAACAGGAATCTAAAAATACCACTCCCCTACATAAGAAAATTTTTGTGGGAAACTTGCTTAAAAGGTATTTTCAAGAATCTTGATTCTTGAAAAAAAAATTTTAATTCCTGTATCAAATAAAAAAACTCAAATTCTCAATTAGTAATTCTTAAAAAAATTAGAATAATCCTAGTATTAAAAGTCTCGTAAATAAAATAGTGATCCAATGATTGTTGCAATTGAAGAATTTTTGTTGGCGGGAAACTGCGAGGGAATGTAGCTACCAGAGTATCAGCCAATCACCAAAGTGACGCGTGTCTTTTCTAAAAGGGTATCGTAGGAGTTAGGTGGGAGGATAAGCAGTAAGTTATGGGAGAAAAGATTAATGCAAAAAAGGGAATATTATACGCTGCTTGTGGTTGGTGGCAGGACAAGTCATCACCCACACCTAAAGTAGATGAGCATATCCCCACTTGACCACTTCCTAGTTCCTTCTTTGGACCGAAGAAAAAAAAAACATAGTATATTCTTTTTTTTATATTCTAGAACTAGTATCTTCGAGATTAGGATCACACCTGGCATAATTCTACTATTGGCACTTTTAAATATTTATTAATATTTTTTATAATTAATTATTTTTAAAATTTCTAATAATCTATTTTATTAAATTATCTTTTATATTAATTAAATATTTAATTAATTTATATTTAAATAATTAATTTATACTTGTAATTAAATTTAATTATTTATGTAATTAAAGTTTTTTTTATTAAATAAGTCCTTAATTTCTTTATGCTTCTATTTTTTTTAATTTTTAAGAGTAACAATCTTTTTATAATGGTTTAATTTTTTACACAAACAAATAATGATAAAACATTAACATATTAATAAAAATATAAAATTTGATGAAATTATTTATTTTGATAATGCAAATAGCATAAAAAATATAATTTCTTATCTTTATATGTGATTCTTATTTTCATATTCAATTTATTTTTAAGTATGAATATTAATTTTTGAATCACAAAATTAATTTTTATTATATATTTTTTCATAAATTACAAATATAATTATACTTATAAAGTTTAAAATATTAGAGTTTATTTTCTAGTAATAGAACTATTTATTAATCTTCGTCATACTAATTTAATAAAAGTAAAAAAAAATATATAAATTTTTATAAAATTAAGATAAAGGTTAAAAAATAATAAAACCTTCAAATTTTAATAATAAAATGAAACTGATTAAAATAATAAAAATATTAACATCAACTAAGAGATTGAATTTAATTAAGAGTAAATAAAAAATTTAAATATAAATGAATTAAGTATTTAATTATTATAAATTAACAAATAAGTACTATTAAAAATTTCAAAAATAATTAATTATGTATTATAATTGAGTTTCAAATAATAAGTTGAAACTAGAAACATGAATAGTAAAAAAATTCATTATATTCAAGTTCTGCACTATTTTATAATGATATTTTGATATTTATTTTTTTATAATTTTATTTTGAGATATCTTTTAAAATTATTTTAAGTATGAGTAAAATGAATTTATAATTTTATAATAGTCTTTAAAAGCATAAAATATAATTAACTTTAATGTAAACATATATATTTAAATACTTGGACCAAAAATAATTGATTTAATCTATTCAAAAGGGGGATAATCTTCATATAGTTACTAACTGATTTAAAAAAATATATTTCAAGCTAAACTAGTAAAATAAATTTAAATCAAAATGAATTAGGATTGATATTTTGTGTGTGTGAATAGATACACAGGAGAGTGGATTGATATGATACTTCGTAGTATTGTTTTTATTCTAAGAACAGAAAAAAAAAGAATTTAAGAAAAAATTTTAAAAATTCAAAAAGAATTTAGAACACAATTCATCCATTTTTTTTTCACTTTTTTAAGTTTCTTTTGAATTTTTAAATTTTTTATTCTTAGAAAAAATTATAAAAATAAATAAATAAATGAAAAAAGAAAAAAGAAAAAAAAATGAAAGCTGCTGGCAATCAAGCTCATCTAAAGGATAAGACTTGAATTACGGCATTTATGATGGATGATTACGGAGAAGTATTCTTTGTAATATTCAACTTTTCATAGAATATTCTTTCAAAGTAGCTGTTAGTTCACTTTAATGATTTCTAGCCGTAATATAATTATTGGGCCACGTGCCCAAATATTAGATTAATCGTAATATTATGTAATTTATTTTTAAATTAATTATTAAAATTTTATTTTTATGATAATAATATTTAATTTGTTAATAATATAATAGTATTAAAAATGTTCTACACCAACGGGCGCGTGAATAAGTAGACCCGCGAGGATTATATCATCTTTCGGGTCGGACCGTAAGACAAAGTTCGGTCCCCCCAAAACAAAAATCTAGTTTGGGATGGCTAGCCCAACTACGAATCTGATTTGGGATTTTTTAACTAAAGCTTACTGAGAAGGCCCAACCGTAGGCCCAATCAAACCCGCGAAAACCCACTCTAATTTCAGTGTTTCTCAGTCGGAGGGGGCGGGCGAAAGCGCAAACCTTGTTCATCTGATATAAGTGGTACTTTGTTCCAGTGTCAACTCCTATACCGTTTAGGTTCCCACTTCTTATATTCTTTTAAATTATTTTTTAAAATAAAAATTAAAAAAATTAAAAATTAAAAATAAATAATAGATTCCTACAATTCGATAGATTTCACCTTGTTTAAAATCCTTGTAAAATCCTTGACTTGGGTCTTCTTGGCTGGAAGGCCCGGTAGTCGGGTCCTCGCTGCTACTTCTAGCTAGCCTGCCTATTCTGTATATCTTTAATGGCTTTCTGATCTAACTTCTGAGTAAGATTTATACATTGAAGTTTATATTGAGAATTAATTTCATTTAGGTATTTTTATAAGTATTGTATTTTAAAACAGCATTACGTGGGATTCAATATTTTCTATTAATATTATTTTGCAGCATTTTTGTGGAATCATTGTAGTACCCAAAAAAAATGTAAATTTTATATAGACTGGTGTTAAAATGTAATACCTCCAGAAATACTAAAAAATAATGAAGTCTTGTGTTTATTATTAAATCGATGAGCAAAACCATTAAACTAAGCCTCAAACTCATCGTAAATTAACAACTATGTTTAACAACATATATTTTAAGTAAATTATTGCATTTATAGAAACCCGAGTTGTTAGTGTTCCCTTGAGCATCTAAGAAGTACTTTTGCGTTCAGGTTTCAATGGCAAACAGGTATGCATTTAATTCATTTTCATTTGGTGTTGAGTATCATATGAATTAGATCTAGTTTTTTCAGATATAGACCACCTACCCGACCTACAATAAATTACAGAACATCTTCCCCATCAATTAAATTACTGGTTTTCTGACATTTTCTGACAAAGTCTGCAACTTTATCAATAAATCACTTATTTGCATTAGCTAAACTTTTAGAGTAATGTTATTGATATAAATTAATTAAGATAGTTGCATTTGAGTTTAATAAAAAAATATTTAAATAATGTACTATTTGTGAATGAAGTTTATGTAAGAAAAATTATCCAAATGTTACTCTCCAATGTAGTTCTACTCCATAGCAGTGCTTTTGCTTCAGAGACCAATACCAAGGTCCCTTCAACATTAATGTTCTTAGTTGCAAACAGGCTACGTATATGCCTAATACTCTTAGATATCTTGATCTGCACTGTACCAGAATTCATGAGATCATTGTACGTAAGTTACTGCAATGAAATACTTAGAGGGACTAAACTGTTTTGATAATAAAAGAACCAAATGTGTTCAGCCTAAAATTTGTTGTATATTTACTAAAAATTTCGAAAGTTATTACAAATATATTAAAAGAACTTTAAAAAAAAAGACTTGTGCAAAAGATAAAATGTTCTTAAAAGGAGAGATGCAAAAGAAGCTTTTGTTAATCTAGCTTCTAGGAATCTGATTCCCAGATACGGATTGTGCGTTCACTCGCAAATTTTGAACGAATTTTTTGCAGAAGGACATGGAGAGCTACAGAACCACTGCTAATTTAAGATCTTTTTGTAAGAGATTCATTTCTGAGAGGCTAATTATTAGTTGTATCCTTTGATGTTTATGTATCTTCAGACGCGCAGGTTGTTGTTTCTTGTTTCTTTTTCTTTTCCCTACCTTTGTCTTCTGGTATCTACGGGTAGTTACTATTAGTGTTATTGTTATGATGTTAACAAAAAAAAAAAGATTGGCCTATAGGCTATTCTTTAAAAAAGTAGTTTTTATAAAAGAAGTAGTTGGTTCTAAAATATATATATTTTAATAAGGTGAGAAATTATTTTGTTTTGAATTTAGTAAATAAGAATGATTTTTAAATGAATAAAGGTGTTCGATTGTAAAACTGTAAAATGATTTTTAGTTGATAAAATTATTGAAAATGACATGTATAAGGAATTTAAAATTAATTTTTAATGAGTTAAAATTTTTTTAATTTTAAAATAATAAATGAATATATACATGACTAAAAATAATAATTGTTAACAATAAAATAATAATTTTATAAAAATAATTATAGTCAAAAGTAAATAAATCAAAGAAATAATATAATTATATTAAAATATATATTTGATTAAGAAAAGATGATGACAATCAAAGTAAAGAATTGGATGAGCAACATCGCAAATGATTGAGAGCCAAAATGGGAGAGCAAAATAATATCTCATTCTCTTATAATGAGAAGTTATATTTTTTTTAATAAAAAATTTTTATTTGTAGCTAATTTCTTATTTTAAATAAAAAAATGAATATCAACGTAAACAAGATAATACTTTTTGTTTTTTAAAAATTCATATTTCCTTTGCAAAAGTAGAAACGGAACTGGCCTTATATATAAAGTCTATTCTAAACCAGAATTCTAGTTGATTTTGTGGGCCACTTCTTTCAATTTTGTATATGATGCACAGTAGTATTTATTCATGTAAATGATTGGTGGTCTCAAAGTTCTTAATCATCAGGAAATTAGAGCACACCTCTCTCTTCTCATTGAAACGTTTTGGCGAGTTGTCAGCAAGTGTTTATGATCAAATAAATATGAATTTATTACTTGCTTTCCTTTTTAAACAAAATCTATGGACATTTTACCGTTCTTACCTCATTACTCATTACTCATTAGGAGAGTTGTCAGTGAGTATCGAAGATGAAGTAAATACGTATTTGTTTCTTATTTTCTTCTCTTTCCTAAGTGTATTTATCATTACTTTCCTTTCTGTATGGACCTTTTATAGTTCTCATCTCATTAACATTTGGTTTGAAGATGAAATAAAATAATAAATGATATAAAGAAAGAATGAGACTAGGAGGGGGGGGAGGAGTGGAAGAAGCAACATGGGATAATAAAAGCCGTAACTATTCTTTGATTAGCATATTCCTTGTTCTCTTAATTCATGCCTCTTGCTTGTTGATATGGCCACCCATTATGATCATCATCCATACTTCTTTACGTTGGATGGAATTTGTTTGTCTGGACACCGCCTAGCTAAGATATATATCAGACCCGTTGGTGATTCAGGTAATTCAAATCGGTGCCGGCCACCCTGTGGAAACAAAAACTATTGAAATTTAAAGGGGTTCATTTGATTATATATATATATATATATATATATATATATATATTCTAGGATATTTTTATGACTGTAAATTTGACTTTTATCGACCTTAATTAAAAGTTTCAAAATCAATGGTGATTTATTTAGGGAAAGAATTTGAAAATTTTACCATCAACCACTGTAGTCAAAGTGTTCCTTGATTTGGTGCTCCTCCTTGCAACTCCACTTAAGTTTTTCTGAAAATGTTTGGGCAAAACGAACGAATCAATAAAACAAACACTTATATATCTGTATAAATGTGTAGAAAAGCACTTAGATTTAATAGTAAGGAGCTAATTTGCTCGCCAATATTTTAAAATAAATGTGCTGTAAAATAATCAATTCAGGTTAATTAACTTATATATTTGTATAGGCATATAGATAAGGAAAAAAACATTAAAAATATTGAAAAATAATTTTGAAACAACACGAAAAAAACAGGATTATTGTAATACTGTTGTTATTTTCCAAATTTAAATTAATATTATTACATTCAATGGGAATAATATATAAAAAACATATTATTGTAAAATCGAATATAAAAAAAAAATAGTCATAATTAAGAATTTTTTAATTTGTTGACCAAGTTTTACGTCATATGTAATAATCAAAATATTTTGTTTAGTATTATGTCATTTCTCAATTATTTTTATCATTATATCGTATCAAGCTATTATACAAAAAAAAAATTCTAGAAAACCTTATAAAAGAAAGGATGTATCACGTGTCATTCACAGAGAATTGGTTTTGAAGGAAAAATATTAAAGGAGACAGTGACATATGCCATTTCCAATGATTGTTGTTTTATTATATATATAGATTCTCCTTTTTAACAAACTAAGTTTTCCAAATTAATTTAAGTTGAATTTTTCTTTAACTTTAAAAAAAAGAGATCTCTAAAATTAGGAGTTGATTTTATACTTTCCTTCTCTTATTTACCAGAAAAATAAAGTTAATCAAAAGTAAAAGGGATTCAAGCAAGAGACCCAAGGAAGAGAAAAAGAATAGCTACTATTACCAAGGAACAGAGGCACATAAACAGTATCATTTCACCATTATTATTAGCTATTTAAATGCGTAAAAATTGTTAGAAAATAATAGAAGGAAGGCCATGAAGGCAGCAGTTTGAGGTGAATTTATTGGATTGCATATACTGGGAAAATGAGTTAAATTTGTTGCCACCACGCAAAGTGATCATAGTGTTTTGGGAGACTGCCGAGACTGCCAACCCTCCAAATCAGTTTTTAACAATTTTTATGATTCTCAATAACTCATTCCAAATATCAGCCTAAGAAATAGAAATACTCTTGAGATTCATGCTAACAAATTAAAATGGTCTTGACAATTCTATGCTTAATTGAAGATTAACGTAGCTGAAAGAGAAAGAAAAAGAAAACAATTAGGGTTTCATAGGGAGATGTAGGTTAATTGTAGTATTTTCCATATATAAGGTCACACTCTATTGCCTGCTTCCTTTGAACCATCACATAGTCTCTACTTCCTTCTTTTTCTCTTTCCGTCTGTCTTATTCTCGACCAAAAAGAAACCTTAGATGCCCCATACACCAAATTCTACTTGTCTATTTCTTGGTTGTACAGGCTGCAAAATGGGTGGGTCACCATGCTGTGAGAAAGTGGGACTAAAGAAAAGGCCATGGTATCCTGAAGAAGACCGAAAGCTCACTGCTTACGTTCAACACCATGGCCATGGAAACAGGAGTGCGTTGCCTACCAAAGCTGGTGATATATATTTGAGTTTTTGTATATTTGTCAGATAATTTTAAGCTATATATATTAATGACACATTATATAAATATGATCTATATTTCTTGATATAGGGCTTTGATGTGGGAAGAGTTGCTGTTGTTTATAAAACAATGAAGTAAAGAGAATAAAGCAGTAAATTGAGAGAAACATGGCTGCTGGAATGCATAATATTTTATTCAATGCATAGCTCTATCAATATAGAGCAGAAGTTTAATAGAAAGCCTAGTAAGTTACGGATAACAAGGCATAACAAATGTAATCTGAATGCTAAACAAGATAAATAGCACTAACAAACTTCCTAAGATTTCAAAATTTTCAAATTCTTAAAGACTTGGTCTTCAAGCAAAAGTAGCCTCTTGAATTCAACTTCTTCAACTTGTTATCCATCAATTATGCAATTGCTAAGACACTTTCAACACTCCTCCTCGCCTTAGTAGTTGTAAAGTCCCAGCTTGCTTCTTAAGGCTTCAAATTTCACTTTTGATAAAGCTTTGGTAAAGACATCCGCAGTTTGATCTTCAGTGTTGCAGTAAACTAAATTAATTTCTCCCATCTTTTATACTTCCCTTAAGTAATACAATTTAATCTTGAAGTGCTTAGTATTGCCATGGAAAACAGGATTGTTCAAAATTGAGATTGTAGATTGATTGTCAATATGAATCTTTGTTGACTCTTTCTGCTCCATATGTAAATCTACAAGTATTTTTCTGATCTAGATAGCTTAATTCACAGCAGCAGTTGTTGCCACATACTCTACCTCTGCTGTACTTTGAGCTATTACCTCTTGTTTTTTTTAGCACCATGAAAAAAATCTTGAACCAAAACTGAAATAGAAACCTGTTGTACTTCTCATGTCATCAAAAGAACCTGCCCAATCATTGTTAGAATACCCCTACAATTTAAAATTATGTGAATAAGCATACTTAATGCTATAACTCAAAGTCCCTTTGATGTATCTTACAACTCTCTTGGCAGCTTGAAGATGTATTTCACTCGCAATGCATGAACCTTGATAGTAGGCTTACTACAAACATGATGTCAAGTCTAGTTGTAGTAAGATACATCAAACGACCAATTAAACTTCTATACAAGCCTTCATCCACTTCTTCTGCTCCATCATTCTTACTAAATTTCTCTTTCTGGTTCATTGGAGAACCTATACTCTTGCATTCTTCCTTGTGAAACTTTTTGAGAATTTCTTTAGCATACTTCTTTTGGCATAAGAAAACACAATCATTATTTTACATTATCTCCATTCCCAGGAAATAGGACATCAGGCCAAGGTCTGTCATTTCAAAGACCTTAAACATTTCAGCCATGAATTCTTCAATGAGTTTTCCATTATTTCCTGTCACAAATAAGCCATCAAAATAAACAGAAACTATTGTTAATCAAAATATGCTTCTTTTACATACAATGTGGCCTCACGTGGACTTTTGATAAAGCCAAGGTTATGAAAATGCTCATCAATCCTACTGTATTAGGCTCTGGGTGCTTGTTTAAGGCCATACAAAGCTTTTTTTAACAAATAAACTTTGTCTTCTTGCCCTTTAACCTGAAACCTTCAAGCTGCTCAACAAATAGCTCCTCCTGAAGATATCCATTTAAGAAGGTAGACTTAACATCCAGCTGATAAACTTTTCACATTTTCTGAGTTGTTAAAGCAAGTAACATCTTGATTGTGTCAAGCCTTGCTATTGGAGCAATGGTTACTGAAAAATCAACTTCAAATACTTGCGCATACCCCTTCACCACTAATATAGCTCCGTATTTGTTTACAGAACCATTTGCATTAAGCTTTGGTTTAAAGACCCATTTCACTCCTATAAGTTTCTTATGTTGAGGTATATTTACCAATTCCCAAGTGTCATTTTTCTCAATCATTCTGAGTTCCTCTTTCATTACTTCAACCCATTTCTCATCCTTCATTGCTTCATTAAATTTTGCAGGCTCAGCAATATTACATGTTGCCTAAATATCAAAAAGTAACCTTGTACCTTTAATTGACTCATCATTTATTTCTTTGTAAACACTTGATTTTGTCCAAGTGATTTTCAAATAATTGAAAATTTAAAAATTAAAAATTATTTAAGAAAAATACAAAAAAATAGGAAAAGTGTTAGTAAAGAAAAAATCACAAAATGAAAGAGAAAATAAAATAAAAAGTGAAAATACCAAAAATAATAAAAGAAAAAGAGAGAATTAAAAATACAAAAAATGAAAAATGAAAAAGAAAAAAAAAGAAGCCCAATTCCCTTTCAACCTAATTCTTTGTTTTTATATCCCACTTTCTTTCTTTTCTTTTTTATTAAGTCATTAGCTTAATGCAACACAACCCGATCCAAACCCATTACCCATGAGTCATTGGATTCCTTTAACCTAATTTCCTTCATTTTCTTCTTGACATAACCACCGCAGCCTCCCTCCTTGATTTCTCTCATTTTTTGGCTCTCACTGTCTTCCTCTTAAACCCTAGTAGCCGCCCCTTTCATTCCCTAGTTGCCTTTCATTTCTAGCCATCACCTCTCATTTCCTCTTCTTTAAGAAACCCTAGCCGCCCTCTCCTTTTCCACTTGCCCTACACCTTTTCACAGTTTGCCTTTCCACTTCCTACTTGATTTCCCATCACCATTAATGGAAGCACATTCCCTTTTTCTCTCTCTGCAAATGGCGCCTCAATTTTTCATCTTCTATTGTAGCACGCTACCCAGGCTCTCCCATCACTGTTTATAGAAACTCCTCCTGACCTAGTTGTTTTCGGCTATAAAAGGAAGAAGGAGACTAAGAAGGACGGGGGCCCAAGATCGAGAGAAAAGAGGGACGACCAATTGAAAGACACCGAGAGAGAAGATCTTCTTGAGGCTACAGTTACAGAGTTAGGCTTCACTATTTGCTGCAAGAAGGTAATTCCCTCTCTCTCTTTGGGTGCTTTCCCTTTCTTTTCTTTTTATTCCTTTTTCTCGGGAGAACAATGATGGGTGGATTTTGTGGATCCAAGATTTTCTTTGAGGAATCCATAGGGTAAGGGATGTTCATGTGTCTCTGATCATACATTTTGGATTTGTCCTTAAATATTTTTGTTTCTGATTTAAAAAAGGATTGGATTTCAAATTTATTTCATTTTGCTTTCTCATTTTGTAATAGTCCCG
>JASKGM010006009.1:0-11572 GCA_034509205.1 Ceratonia siliqua
TAGGAAAATACTAGCTTAATCATAGAAAATGCTACTCAAATTTACTTCATTAGAGTGAAAATCAACTTTCCCTTTTTAAAATGGTGAGTTATTATAGGAGCATCTCTTTTAGCCAGTGTTTAAATAGTTTTGTCCCAAGTTTTTTTTTCTTTTTAGTTAAATATGTATTCATTTTAAAATTAAAATTAAAATTAATTAATATAAGTAATATATATTATATAACAAACATGACCTTAGTACATCAAATTAAACTATGAAGAGATTGAAGTAGAAATAGAGAGAGGAGAGATTACTTCTAAATAGTCTTATATATAAATGAAAATGACTAATACAAAGTGCATATGATACAGAGAATAATTCAATTGTCTTCATGACAGTTCACATCGTAATTATACTGTTCACTTATAAGATATACCACTACATCATTTATTAAGTCGTATAATTTTTTGATTAAAAGATTAAAGTAATTTAATTATTATTATTTATATATATAAAAAATTATAAAAAAATAATATTAAATAATATTATTTTTATTTCTTTTATATTTATTTCTATTATCAATTAATACATTCGTGCATTTCACGGTTGTTCTACTAGTTTTAACGAAACCGATGAGGCACATCTATAAGTTCTTTGGATAGGACACGTGTCGCATATTTAGAGGCCTATGAGTAACTGGACACGTGGTAGATCATGGAGCTGCCGACAGGTTCCTGTGATGGGGCTTCTGGCTGCTCGAACCAGAAAATTCTGCTCTTTTTATGATTTAAAATAATAATATAATTATTAAAAAAATTATTAAAAATTTTTATTTTTAATAAAAAATAATTATACTTAATTTAATTATTTTTATTAAATTAAATTAAAGTTTTATTATTATTCTATTAAAAATATTATAAATAATAATAAAATTAAAAAGTTAATAATTAATATTTTATTAATGATATAAAATAGTAAATAATTTAAAATAAAATACAAATTTTAAAATAATAAATAATTTAAAATAAAAAATAATTTAAATTCCACCGAATATCTTTAACATAATAAATGTTTATATAAAAATGAATGAAAATGATTAAAATTTAAAAAATATTTTAAACGAAGATTAAAAATTTATGCAAGATTTAAGTTGTCTGTACAGAAAGATGAACGGCCAAATTTAATTCAATCGATCCGACCGTATTCAGATTCACAAAATTATGTCCTCTTCGATGCTACGCCTGAAGCTAAATTTTGGTTTAGTTTTTTAAAATTTTTTGTATGAGAATAAAAAAATTTATTTGAATAATTATTTTTATTAATTATTTTATAAAAATTATTTTTAAAAATAATAATTAAAAATTAAAAAATAATTTTTGATATTTTAATTTATTTTTATCATTTATTTTTTAAAAAATTATTTTAAAAAATAATAAAATAAAAATCGTTTTAAATAATTTTTAATAACGAATGAAAATCATATTTGGGTAGGACACGTGTCGCATATTAGAGGCCTAACTGTACACGTGGTAGATCAACGGGCTGCCGACAGGTTCCCGTGATGGAGCTTCTGGTCTGGAACCACAATTGTGCCCTCTTCGATGCCACGCGTGAAGCCTAATCTTTAGTAGCTTCGTTGGAATGAAATCACCCTCGACGGTAGGAGATGTATTTAAATTTAGGTCGTCTAAAATTATATTAACGACTAAGATTTAAATAAATTTATTTTTGTTTATATATTTTTTGAGATAAATTTTTAAAAAAAAATTTTAATCGATCTTAATAGTTCAATTAATTTTGAACGACCAAAATATTTATTGAAAACCGTGCAATCAGGCGATTGCACGGAATTCAAATTATCCTGCCTCACACTGGAAGGCTTTTAAAAGATTTTGCCCCCACCATAAAAATGATAAAAAAATATATTTAAATGAATCTTTAATCATTTAATAGAGATCTGACTGCGTAAAATCAAGATCCCGACCGGGATAGTACAATACTAAGACACGCAAGGAGGGAAAAGGATAGGCAAACAAAAGCTGAGTAAATATCGGCAGAGTAGGGCCCAGTTTCTGGTAGAATTGCCTTCTATGGTGGCCTTTCTTTAATTTGAGATTCCAAAACTCTGCCTCGGTGGACCAATCAGTCTTGTAGACAAGTTCAATAGTTACAGTTTACTTTACAGCAAGACAATATTATCATTTTCGCCCCAGAAAAATCTTCGTATTTTCAACTGCCCGTAATATGGGCATGTCTGTTACGTTGTTAAATTGTGCTTTTTATTTGCCCTTTTTCTCATTACGTTAAAAATTTTCATATAAATAAAATAAAAATGCTGAAAGATATCAACTATTTAATTTTTTAATGTTATTATTTTTTCAGTAAATTATTATGATGTTTATTAATTTTTATTTATTGGATTGTGTAATTTTTTAAATTTTAATAATTTTAATTTTATAATTAAATAGTTACAAATAAAAATATAATTCTTCTATTTTGAATAATAATTATTAATACATTACATCATAAAATTCCAAATACAAGTATTAATATAATTTTTGAATATATTAAAATGATTATTTCATTTGAAAAATAGTAAGCTTTTTAAGTTCAAGAACTATGTTATTAATTAATTATTAATAGAACAATTATACTATTCATAAAAATCTGATAATATTTTTAAATGGTACTATTTAACTATTAAATATAATAATTAAAAATATTATTTTTGATATTTTTAAAAATACTTTTAAAAAACTATTTCCAATTAAATTTTACTTTTCTCGACTTAATCTCTCAAATGAGAGAATTCAAATTATATTATAAACTGTGATTGTGAAATTATTTTAAGCATAAGAGAATAATATAAATTTCATAAAGAACCATTTGAAATATAATATCAATAGAGAAACCCACGAGTAATTCAGTGTTTTAAATATTATAAATCAATCATTAAATTGGCGACACGAAGATAGCAATATAATATATATATATATTATATAATATTATATATTAATGATATAACATATAAAAATTTAATAATTTAATATAAAAATCAAACAATACATATCAATATATATAAAATATTATTGAATCACTTAAGTATACATATAAATAGTTTACAATAATATAGTGTTGGAAATATATTGTCCTGAAAAGTAAGTTGTATTTTTTAATTTGATTTAAATAAAATTTTGATATTAATAAATAAAGATTTTATTTATGTAAACTTTATTTTTTAACTATTAATGTTCTTAAATTCTAATAATATATATATATATATATATATATATATATAAATGAATCTAAAACAATATTTATAGTCACTGAATAGAGCTGGCCACTCTATTCAATTAAGATTGTAGTATCCGGATTACTTTCATAAAAAGAATTAGATTATTTTCTAAGGAAATGACAAATCTCAAATTATTGAAGTACTAGACTTCAGGTAATGATACTATTAAATGAATTGAAATCAAGTTCAAATTAATACTGTTACTTTGAACTTGATCTCACACATACTGCATCAGCTAGTGGCAAAACTGAAATCCCGATGAATTATGGATTTGTGTTCATGACCATTGTAATCTTTCATATACCATGAGCATAATCATTGTGTAATATTAGTCAAGACTCCGTAAGTTGGGATCATAGTGTGAGTGAATACCTAGGAACATAAATTCAAAAAATGGAGTTCGTAGCATCATATCACTTCTGGTGATTTCAAGAAGACAAGTGACATATCTAGACCTAGAGAAATGATGAATTAGGTACTCATCAATGTTAGATAATTTTAGAAAAGTTTTAAAAGACTATCAGGGGTAAATGATAATTTTACTATCAAGGAATGTCTACGATGGTTCAGAAATATTATGTTTGCAAATTGGACAAATCAATGTTCAACATTGACTTTTCATAATTTTAGGAATTATCAAGGGTGCAATTATGAGTATTTGGTGAAATGACTTTATGATTAATAAAATGATTATCCTAATGAAATTAAAAAAATTCCAAGTTTATTGAAGCTTGAAATTTTTATATCCAAATGAATCTCCCACATAAATTCAACTCACATTAAGTTGAAACAAATTCAAGATGAAATTAATTAATAGCATTTTAACTCATGTCTTAATTAAGACAAGAGTTGCCTTAATTTAGACAAAAGAATTATTTTGTGACAAATGTTATCCTAAGCATGCTTGAAAATGTGAGACACAATTTTGTCACTAAAGAAATAAAAATAATTCTTACATTAGTTGTTGTCTAAATTAAATAAGTGTTGTTTAATTAGACAATAGAATTTTAAGGTAAATGCTTATCTTAATTGAGACAAGTGTTGTCTCAATTTAGACAATCTTGATCTTAATAATTATTTTTGGTTGAACTAATTTATAATATTTAAATTGTTAAGATATTTAATTTAAAGAAGTTGAAGAAAATAAAATAAAATTCCTCTTTAATTAGGAATTTCAGCCAAGGCATATATTTAGGATAAACATTTGATTAAATTAAATTAATTCTAATTACCAAAAGTTTTAATTATTCAAGCTTAAGTGAACAAATCATCTCTCTGTAGGATAGAGAGATGGACAGCCAAGTAGGGTAGAGAGAGGCTTGAAATGTTTAAACCTATATCTCCCTAATTATCCTAGTGAATAAATGGTTAGAAATTAAAAATAGTTTTAATTTATTAGGTAACCTACATTTACTGAGAAACTAATTAAGTCAAAGAAATTCAATTAAATAAAATTTACTTTTTAAAATTTTAAATTCAAGCATAACCAATTAGATAAACTAACCACACATGTTTTATTTAATTTTTAAATAAAAATTAAATAAAATATATATTTATCAAATTAATAAATACATTATTAATTGATAAATCATTAGCTAATTTGATTATCTAATTTTTCCCTTAGTAGGCGTGTGGATCCCTAATGGTTAGGGATTATTTTTTGAATTACACTCAAATGCTCTCTTTTGACCTAGGGTTAGCATACCATATATGCAACCTTTCCCTCTTGTAGCCGAACAAGTGAAAAGAATTTTGAGAGTTAGAGCGTGAGCTAGCTGTCCACTTGAGAAAGAGAGAAGAACATTTTTGAGAGAAAAATTCCCTTGTGACCAAGAGTGTTTTGAGCTTGAGAAAAAGAATTTGAATGCTTTTAGGGTGCAAATATACATGCCACACTAAGAAGAATGAAATGGAAGGCTTTCTAATTTAATTTTGAAAGTTATCAATTATTTTTCCTTTTTCATCTTTTACTTTGTTTCAATCACTAAACCTATTTACCACAGGTTATGTGGATTGGTGTTTCCTAAAGAATAAGCAGTCAATACTCTTGTTGGGAAGCAAATTGCAACATCCAATATTTTCAATAAGTATGTGAAAATTCTTCCTTCCATCTTCTAGTTCGCTGTGAAGTGTTTTTTTGTTTTTTGCCTATGTATTTTGTTTCCACCAATTTTACAAGCTTAACTGTTTAAAATTTTTTAAATTCGTGATTGTACCGTAAACACCGAGGATAAACACTAGATCTAACAATTGGTATCAGAACCTTGGTTCACGACTATGTGTGTGTATGATGCATGGTTGGCACCTCGAAATCATTTACAATGTACGATTATATGTATGATGTCTTTTATATGTTGTTTTTTGTTTAAATTAAAGTTTTAGCCATATTAATGCTCTAGAGTTTTTTCCTTGTATTTTTTGGGATGTAACAAGAAGGGTGACCCATATAGTCATGTTTCATTTTTTGTTTGTTTTTGTTATGTTTTTTTAAAATTATAAAATTATGTTGTAAATGAAAAAAAGCCACCAATTGTAACATGGAGGCCACGGAGGAAGATATGGTCATGTCCCAAGGCATGGTAAGTTGGTGGAGGCATCCCAAAAGTCCAAGAGTTGGAGAAATCACAAGGAATGAAGAAAATAAATGTAATAGTTTAGGATTTTCTTTTCTTTTTTAGGATACACATTAATTTGAACTTAGTATTATATTTAAAATTTATAATATGTGATATTATATGCTATAACATGTCATGTAGATTAGTAGGTTCCAATCAACTTCACATACTCATGCATACATTATATTTTAAAAGAGTTTTAAAATGATAAAACATAAGAAAGATGAATAATTATCAAGTTAGCTAACTAGGACTTAATTTTTCAACTAAATAAATTAGTTAAAAATTAATTAGGTCCATAATTGATAAATTAGTCAAAGGTAATTAATTTTCAACTAAAGAGTTTAGTTAGAATTAATTTAGTCACCTAGTAACTAATTAGTTAATTAAGTTACCTAAGTTTATTTTTAAACTAAGAGTTAGTGTGAAAATAATTAGAAAATGCATAAGGAATTAAATAAATAATATTTCTAAATAATTAGTAAAAGTTACTAATACAAATCATATATAAAAAATTTAGAAAGGAAACTAAGTTCATAAGTGATTTAGGTTTTCTAAAGAGATGCATGTTAGAAAACTTGATAAAACAATATAGAATAATTAATCATAATTAGTTAATTGAGTGAGAGAGGGTGCTAGTAATCCTAGAACCCATGACCTCCAACAGTTAGTCGATTTTCATGGAGTTTATGTCACTTCTTATAGGCGGGCATATACTCAGACTATGACTAAAATAAATTTCCTAAGTGATAAGTCTATCTTGGTAGAACATTAAGTATGACTTCCCATAGAAGCATACTTAGTGGTATATCTAGGTATGATGAAATAGTTGGTTAACTCACTCAATATTAACCTATCAATATACTACTTATAGTAGCTCTATTGATAAATTAATAGGTCAAATAAAGGTGTTCCTCAACTATGCAAAGTATGAAGATACGAGGTAGCAAAGTTGAGTGGGGGGTCCCAACACACTTTGTAATAAGTATTCATGGCTCACAGTCAATTGCTTATTGCGGAAGGTGAATGATCGTCAAATGAATTAATATGCTCATGCATACATGCATCATGTTTAAAAGTCCATTCAATAGTTAGTAGCTTACTAATATTAAATGTATTTTTACAGACAATCCCTTAATCATGAACCCACTATTTATTCTACTTAACAAATGCTCCCTAAATGGTGAGAATTATATAGAGTGGAAGAGAAACCTTGATATCGTTTTCAATTATGACAAGATCACATAGGTCCTTTATGAGAAAGTACCCCCTAATCTGACTCTTAACTCACTACCAAGTGAAATCGAGTACCATAAGAGTTGGCATGATGCTAATGCTTTGACTAAGTGCTACATACTGGCCTCAATGACCATTGTGTTGCAGCAGCAACATGATGTCATGGATCATGCAACTGACATGATGTACTATTTACATGAGATGTTTAGTACAAAGTCTCGATCTGCTAAGGTGAGCGCTGTCAATGCTTTAAAGGACCTCAAGCAGAAACCAAGGGAGCCAGTGAGAGATTACATGCTCAAGGTGATCTCTTGCCTTAATGAGGCTGAGCTGCACTGGGCTAAGATTGATTCGGACAGTTAAGTGTCCATGATCATTCACAATCTAAACTCTCAGTTCTTGCAATTCAAGTTGGACTACGAATTGCATAGTAGGGATTATACCCTTAGTGGGTTGATGAGTGACTTGCAAGCAGTGTAGGAGGTTCTTGAAATCAAGACGAACTCAGAGGTAAACGTGGTAGCTGTGGAGCTTAAGAAGGCAAAGGGGCCGGGCAACAAAAAGAAAAAGAATGCCAAAAAATCAGCTGAGTCAAAGAAGAGGCCCATGAAAAGGAAGGCTCAGAAGGATAACACCAAGGGAAAGTATTTCCACGATGGTGCTAAAGGACCTTGGAAGAGGGACTACAAGACTTACTTCAATTCTGTAAAGAATAAACAAGGTATATGTTTTCTAAACATGTTAGAAGCCATTTTAGTGGATGATTCTACTAATACCTAAATAGTAGATTCTGGAGCTACTAACCATATTTGTAATTCTTTGTAAGGGTTTTGGACAAAGAAAAAGCTAACTGAGGGTTAGTACTAAACAAGGATAGCAAATGGCGCACTAGTCTCAGCTCGAGCAGTGGGAGCCATTACTTGTTGGGAATAGGTTGCCCTGAAAAATAAGTTGTATTCCCCAATTTGATGTAAATACTTCTTAATATTAATAAATAAAGAGTTTATTTATGTAAATTTTATTTACTAGCTATTAAGGTTATTAGATTCTAATAAACCAAGATACATTTGTATAAGGGTTATGCAAAATGAGATATGTATCTTTGGATGAATCTAAAATACTATTCACAGTTATTGAGTAGAGCCGATCACTCTATTTAATAAAGATTATAGTGTTCGGATTACCTTCATAGAAAAAATGAGATTCTATTATAAGGAAATGATGAATCTCAAATCATTGAAGTAGTAGACTTCAGGTAATGACACTATTAAATGAATTGGAATCAAGTGAGATATCAAGTTCAAGTTAATACCGTTGCTTTGAACTTGAACTTACATGCATTGCATCCATTAGTGGTAGAACCAAAATCCTGATGGATTATGGACTCGTGTTCATGACCATTGTGATATTTGATATATTATGGGCACAACCATTATGTCATATTGATCAAGACTTTGTATGTTGGGATCATTGTGGGAGTGAACATCTAGGAACATAAACCCAGGAATGGTTCGTAGCATTATGTCACTTATGGTGAATTCAGGAAGACAAGTGACATATCTAAGCCCAATGAAATGATCAATTAGCTACTCATCATTTCAAGATAGTTTTAGAAAATATATAAGAATTTTACATACTTCTTGTAGTCACTTTAATCTTGTAATATACTTCCCAACTAAGCCCATTGACCGAATGGGGATTTAATTTTGGTTTAACCACTTTAAATTAATATTTGAATTGTTCAAATATTTATGTCTTTTTTTTAATAATTATGGTATTATATTTCTTTTGGTAATGAGATTAGCATTTGCATGAGTGAAATTTAATTTGTTTTATAATTACTAGGAATAATTTATATTATCTAGAACCAATTAATTGGATTGCAAACGTTGCAGAAAGAAATTCACCTAAGTATAAGAGAATTAAGGAATCTTGCATAGTTAAAAGTTATCTATGGCATCTGTGATTATGTCATATTAATCAAAACATGCTAAGCAGACTAGTAAATGATGGTACTCAACCAAACTTGATAGAGCGTTCTTTACCAGTCTATGAATCCTGCATTGACGGTAAAATGACTAAATCATCCTTTAAAGTAAAGAGCAATAGAATGCAGGATGTTCTAGACTTAGTACATAGAGATGTGTGTGGACCAATGAACATTCAAGTTAGAGAAGGTTATGTTTATTTCATAACCTTCATTGATCATGACTCACGATATGGTGTTGTGTATCTAACGCACAACAAGAGTGATTCCTTTGAAAAGTTCAAGGAATTCAAAGCCAAAGCTGAAAAATAGTTAGGCAAACTATTAAAACAACTTCGATCAGATCGAAGTGGTGAGTATTTATTTTAAGAGTTTCAGTAGTTTCTCGTCGATAATGGAATCATTTCCAATTTATCAGTACCTAGAACGCCTCAACGAAACGAGGTTGTTGAAAGGAGGAATATAATCTTTTTAGAAATGGTGAGGTTAATGATGCCCTATGCTGCAATACTAAAATTGTTCTAGGGATATTGTATACAAATAGCAGCATACCTACTAAATTTTGTCCCTTCAAAGGCAGTACCTAAGACACAAAGGGAGTTGTGAACAGGACGTAAACCCTCTTTACGTCACTTGCAAACTTGGGGGTGTTCGGCATATGTGTATAAGCTTGAGTCCACAAAGATGGAACCAAGGTCAGAGGTGTGTTTGTTTGTAGAATATACTAGGGGTACAAAGGGATACTACTTCTATAGTACCCAGGATAAGAAGGTATTTGTTAGTGCAAATGCAACATTCTTATAAGAGGATTTTTTGAGAAATCACAAATCTCATAGCCAGATTATTCTTGAAGAACAAAGTGATTGGTCATAATTTAAAGATGATTCTAATGAAGTCATACCTGGTACAGATTCAAGAGTTGAATTTGAACCAGTGGCACCTCGTCGTAGTGGGAGTGCTATTAGATAACCTAATAGATACATGGGGTCTAAGAGAGCCCTTGGTGGCTCTTTTAGATGAGCAAGAATCATATCCCATTACATATGTATTCCAACAAGGTATAGACTCTTATAGATGCACCCAAAGGAATAAAACCCATTGGATGGAAATGGATCTATAATAAAAAGAGAGGAGTTGATGGAAAGTTGGAGACTTTCAAGGCTGGACTAATAGCCAAGAGTTATACCTAGAGAGAAGGTATTGACTATAAAGAAACCTTCTTGCCAATTGCTATGCTTAAATCCATCATGATTGTGCTATCCATAGTTAAACATCTTGACAATGAGATATGGTATATGGATGTCAAGACCATATTCTTGAATGAGGATCTTGAAGAGTATATTTATATGTCAAGAATATAAAGTTTATGAATTGCATAGGTCCATCTATGGACTTAGGCAAGCATCGAGATCTTATAAATAAGATTTGATGGTGCAGTCAAGTCTTATAGACTTCAACAAATTGCAGATGAACCCTGTGTCTATAAAAAGATACAGGAGAGTAAAGTTGTCTTCCTAGTACTCTATGTAGATGACATTCTACTTATTGAGAATGATGTAGGAATGCTATCTATGATAAAAGGATGGCTGAATCAGTAGTTTCAAATGAAGGATTTAAGGGAGGCTAACAATGTTCTTGGGATCCAAATAATAAGAAATCTCAACAACAAGTAGATAACCATGTCCTAAGTGACCTACATTGACAAGCTGTTAACAAAGTTTGGCATGCAGAATTCCAAAAGAAGTTTCACACCCTCCAGGCATGGAATCAAACTTTCTAAGGAACAGTCACCTAAGACTCTTCAGGAAGTTGAACAAATGAGAAGGATTCCCAATGCATCAGTAGTGTCTCATGTATGCTATGCTTTGTACTAGACTAGACATCAATTATGGAGTTAGTTTGGTTAGTAGGTTTCAGTCATACCCTGGCATGGAACACTGGATTATGGTCAAGTGTATATTTAAGTATCATCGTAAGATGAAGAACTACGTGCTAGTGTATTTTGGTAGTGACTTAATTCTGTTTGGGTACACTGACTTAGATTTTTAGATTGACATTGATTCTAGAAAATTAACATCAAGCTCTGTTTTCACTTTGGGTGGTGCATCCATTGTTTGGAGGAGCGTAAAGCAATCTTGTATTGCTGACTCCCACCATGGAAGCGGAATATGTTGTAGCTTGAGAAACTACAAAGAAAGTTGTTTGGTTGGGAAAGTTCCTTAAGGACCATGATGTGATTCCAGATGCGGATAAATCCATAACTCTCTATTGTGATAATAGTGTAGCTGTGGCAAACTCAAAAGAATCGTGGAATCACAGGGCATCCAAACGCCTTGAGAGAAAGTATAATCTCATACGAGCGATAGTACAACGTAGGGAATTTAATATATGTTTTACCTATTTCAAAGCATTATTGCAAATATAGTACGATTGACTTACCAAAAAGTTCTTTAAAAGTGG
>JASKGM010006011.1:0-11569 GCA_034509205.1 Ceratonia siliqua
TTATATAATTATATAAATTAACTTGTATTTGTCATTTATTAATTATTATATATAAAGAAATAAGTATAAAAAATGAAAAATTGTTTAAGGGTGTTTTCGTAAAAAATATTAACATTCTCAAGAAAGTTGTACTTAAACCAAACATGAAAATAAAATATTTTTATTAACATTTGCAGAAATATTTAAGGCCAACCAAATGCATTTTATAACATTCTTAAAAATTATAATTCCCAAAAAACATGATTTCTAGGAATAAAAAAAACCCTCGATACCAAACGCCCATTTATTATATCTGATCGGGGTTCACTAATATGTATCCCTAAATCATTTTCATGTCAGAACACAACCATTGTGCATTATCAGCTATAAACTGGAGTTACTATAAAGGGACCCCTTCATCCAGGGAAGGAAATTAAACATACATAAACTCAAACCTGGAAATTGATTGAAGGTTTTACACTGTCCTCATTCCCTGCAAAACCAAAAAATTAAAAAACTTAGCTATCTTTACTTAATTTTTAATCCTCATCCAACAACGTAAATTGTAAGAAATTAGCTATTCCTTATATCTATCCAACGTTCTACACTCCATCTTTATAATATGTACAGAGTCTAACGAAGAAATAACCATGATTATTATTAATCCGCCACAGTACCATTATTCTTGTACTTGGATGAAAGATGAGAACCTGGCATACCTTTTAAAATTTCAAGGGCAACTGGAGGGACAATCATTCCAGAATACGAGTCCCCACCAATGTATACCGAATTTGAGAGAAATTCTGGGTGATCAATCAACCACCGGAAGTAGAAAAACAGGTTATGTTGAACGTAGTACCTTCCTGAAAAATTGAAGGGCATGGTGGATTTGTGTAGAGTCACTACGCTGAGTTGCAATGGGGAGTTTTGTATAGGAGAATCCAGTGCCAGCAGGAAAATCTAAAAAAATTATACTGGAAACCTGACAGTGAATCATCGGCATGCAAATATATGTTATACTATACACTAGTATAGGAATTTATAAATTGAAAAATTATCATAATCTTTTGGGTTTGTTTCAGTCAAGTTCTGAAATAACCTTACTCCATGAGTGTGGATTCAAAACCAGCGTTGGCAGACTACCGTTATACTCCTCTGCCCTAAAATTAAATGGACCTAGAAGACCATTTGTTAGTGTCAGATAAGTATCTTAGACCATGAAAACTTGAAAAATATATTTTGTTTTTCCGTACAGATATAGTGTCTATTATGTAGTTGAGAATGCAGGAAGCATGATTTTGATGATCCAGAATTTGGAACCACTACAATCCTGGGAACAATCCTGGGAGCAAGTCCCAAATCTCTAAATTTTATTTAGAATCAGAACATAGACATCTGCTCCTTTTAAGAAGAGTAACATTCAGCTCCAATTGTATACTGGAATTGTTTGAGACGCAAGGCCAGGCTAAGAATAAGAAGTGAATTACCTATTTCAAAGGCAAGGGCAGAGAAGGCAGAGCAACCAGGGCCACCAGTTAGCCAAAGCATGAGAGGATCCTCTTTAGGACTCCTCTCTGACTTGACAAAGTAGTAAAAGAGCTGCACATCCTCTGATTCACCCACTCCCACATACCTTACCAAAATAGTATTTTTCGCTTGACATTAACAATTATAGTGAAGAGAAAAAGCACAAAAAGTGTAGTTTCTAGACAAGCTTGAACATACCCAGTTTCAAGATGGAAAGGAAGAGGACCCTGAAGCCCAGGAAGAAACTTAACCGTTGAGTGAGAGAGTGCTAGCCTGGAGCAAACCTGTGATAGAAGAAGAAGAAGAAGCAGAAATACACGGAAGGATGAAGAACATGGAGATGTTGAACACATTGTAGCCATTTGGTTGAATTTCAGCATTCCAATCTATTTAAGCGGGAAACATGAGAGCTTTGGAGAAGATGAAAAACTAGAGTGAATCCCGGTGGGGACGTCGTAGAGGCCCTGTAAATACCGTCTTTGTATCAAATCAATGGAAAAACAATCATAGCTGTATGTTCACAGTATCAAAAAAAAAATATGTGCATAGAAAATCTCTCTCTCTTCTCTCTCAAATTTCTATCAATTACAACCTTAAACGCAATGGATCCCGTGCTTTTCTCATCCGACCATTTTTTATCCTTTTCTTGCTATAGGGTTAAATTCATTGGTATAAATAGTTAAAATTTATATTGTATTAATATATGTTTATTAGACTTATATTATATGTAATTCAAAGAAAAAAAATATAAAAATATAATCTACATACATAAAAGTATATTTTTGACTCATAAATAATAAGTTAGATTTGAATGACTATTTTTTCATGTTTTTTTTTAATTTAGATAATAAACAAGTCTAATAGATATATATTAACACAATGTAAATTTTAACTATATATACCAAAAAATTTAACCATATATAACAAGAAAAAAATAAAAAAGAATCGATCCAAAAAATGATCGGATCTGATTCCTATAGTGGTAACAAATTAACAATGAAGCTGCTGGTTGTGGATGATGCTACAATCAGTGAGACCTGGATCCGGATCCTGTCAAATTTATTATGTTTTTCAAATAAAAAATTTTATAAAATTTATTTATTATTGTTTTCAATCTAAACTATGGACGGCCTAGATCACTGGATCTTTTTCCCTTCGTTGGAAACTCTCTTTTATCCATGCTTATGTGGCAGGAAAATTTGGTACATGCGGGATCATTTTTCTTTGGAGCCATCAAATGTGCAGGGCAAAGGAAGTATTATCTGCTGTGTAAAGGTATATGGGTAAGGCTGTGGCTATCCTACAGCCACAACCATTTTTTTTTAAATTAATTAATTATATTTTATATCATATATATATATTTTAAATATTTTGAAATATTTTTAAATATTTTTAAATTTATGATACTATTTATCTATAATTTTTTTACTATTTATTTGTAAGTTAAAAAATTTTAAAAAAATAAAAAAATATCTTAAAAAAAATATATGATATATAAAATACTTAATTAATTTTAAAAAATATTAAAACATATATTAAAACATATAAATTTTTTTTATAAAAACTCCCTTTTTTTTATATCTGTTTTTATTTTAAAATTTTTTATTTATTTTCAGTTTTAAAAAATATTTTTGATTTATGAAAGATTTATTTTTTTTCAGTTTTTAAAATTTTGAAAAGAAAATATTAACAAAATTATTATTTTTATATTTTCAACCACTGTTAAAAAATATTTTCATTAAATACAATATTTCATACTTATTTTTTTATTAAAAATGAATAAAAAAAATAACAGGCTCTAAGTATGAGATTTTTCTTTTTTCGATTTATAATTGTAGCCAAACAAAGGTTTCTTTGTATTGGTCTTTTAATTTGGGGATTATTCATCTCACTCTAAATTTTGTCTAGAACGTTCTTTCAATTTTTTTTAATAACAGAAAAAAAAAACCACTCCCAACAAAGTGAAAAGGAAGATAAATCATGCAACACTAAAACATGCATCAATTTAAGGCAAATGCTAAATTATTTCGAAGAGCATTTATGTTTCTTCACTTAGAAGGAGTAGAATCTACACTGCAGCTAGTGGGTCTCTCATCCCCTCTAGATGGGAGAGTATCAGTACTTTATAAATAAGTTATATGACTACTAAATCCAAAATACGAGGATCCAATCTAGTTTCATAAAATTTCTAAAAGTCTGAACTTACCTTTAAGTCGTAAATTATGTTTATTTTTTTAAAAAAATTATATTATATTTTTAAAATAAAAAATATATTAGGTTAAAGTATATTTTGTGTTCCTTATATTTTTGTAGAGGTTTTAACTTTATCTTTTATATTTGTTAAGCTTTAATTTTGTTTCTTATGTTTTAAAAGTGGTACATTATTGTACTAGAGCTAACATCATTAACTCAATAAACGAAAAATGCTTATATAACATCTAAGTAGCAAACTCAATAATATGTGATGGCAGGTAGAAGAGAGATAAACAAGTTACCTCTCATTCTCTCTCTCCAACCTCTGCCCTTTATAACCATGGTGCACCAATTTTATCCTCCAATGCCTTTGTTTTTTGTACAAAGAGAACTTTAAAGTACAGAAGGGATCCTGTTACTTTTTCTTTGGGGCTCTGTGTCCTACTTCTATGGGGAGATTAAACAAGCCAAGAACAAGAAACATAATTCCAGCCCAAAAATAAAGGTTCCTCAAGCTCTTCTTAATCTTTGATTGCTTTTCAACTTCTGCGTCTCTTCACTTACCCACCAAACATCAGGTAGTGTTTGAAAAAAGATTATAGATTCAAGCTGTGTAGTATGAGATTTTCACTTTCTTAATTTATAGCCAAAATTTAATAAAAGATAAATGATAATTGCTAATTAGTTATTTATCAGTCACAAGGTTTTTGTATTTGAGAGAAGGGAAGAAGTAGCAGAAGCAGATTCCAGGGGTTTCTTTAATGGGTGTGCAATCTTTGCTTTGTTTTGACACGTTATGATTTATGGGTGTTTTAATTTATTAAAGAGAGAATCAAATAGCAGAAGAGAGAATTTACGAAGAAAAAAAAGTTCATAGGGAAGAGAAATTGAAATGTCCTACATGGCTACAATAATTCTGCTAAGGAAACAGAGATTAAGAGGAACACCAAGCGAATGGAAGGGTTGGAAGCAGAGAAGGAGAGGCTAAGAACGAATTAGAGCAGTTGAAGTTCAAGATTGAAAAAAAAGGAGAGAGAGCCAACTAAAAACGAAAGCATTAGACTATATAATTGGTGCACCGTGATTATAAAGGGAAGAGGCTGAAGAGAGAGAATAAGAGGTAACTTGTTTATCTCTCTTCCACTTGGCACATGTGTCAATTGAGTTTATCATCCGAATGACACATCAACATTTTCTTTCTACGGAGTAGAGGTGTGCAATAGTTCGGTTCATACTGTCAAACTACCAATCTGACTGAACAGAACAAAACCATTGAAGAATCAATTTGGTTCGATTTTTATTTCATCCAAACTTATATAAGCAGTTCGGTTAATGGTTTGAGATCCATAAATCGAGATTTAAATTTAACTGAACCAAACCGTTGACATATAATTAATTAATTTTTATATACATTAAATATATATACATATAATAAAATACAAAAATAAATAACGATATATATTTAAAAAATAAATTTATTATATATAAATATATATTATATAATTAATTATATATATATATAAATATAAATATAACCAAAAATTGATTAATCGAACTGAACCACTAAATAATAGTTTTGTTTGGTTTTCACCTAAAATTTTCAAATAATCGAACCGAATCATTTTAGTTTGATTGGTTCGGTGTTCAATGCACACCATTACTATTAAATTAACAATGTTAACTTTAGAAATAATAATAGATCACTTTTAAAATATAAAAAACAAAATTAAAACTTTCAAAAAATATAAAAGGCAAAAAGTATACTTTAATTAATATATTAAATAACAAACTTTTTTTTTTCATTTACATCGTTATAGATGCATTTACAATTAAAAGAAGAAAAATAAATTACATATAAACTCAAACGTTCTTGAAAGGTGAAACTTGAAACTACCCAGATCCTTACTTTATTGGAAACAAAGTTCCCTTCGAAAAGCAAGATAAATTATATCAAATAGCAAAATATGAAATGTTAAAGACTAAGTTGAACGAGTGAGATCTCTTTATGCATTTTTCCAGTGAGCTACGTATCATATCACTGACTGGACCCAATTAAAGCTTATAGATATATAGTAAAATGAGTCAGGACCGAGCATCTAAAATCACCATGAAACTAACTTGGTTATAAAATAAGGTCTATTAAAAAATGAATTTTATTAAAGCATTTAAATTTGAATTCAAATTTAGTTCTTTTTTAGTTGAGCCCATTCAGGTTTAGCTACCTGATTTTAATCGAAGTCCAATGGTAACTAGACAAGTTAATGAAGCATGTTGCAATTTCCCCCCTTTAACTGAGTCTTGTGAAGTATTCATACGGAATAGGGGAGATTGAGTGGTAGAGACCAAATGCGAAGTGCTTACTTAGGGAGTAGAAAAATAGTAGTGCAAAAGTAGTGGCTCCAGCAGTTATCTTCACTAGTGGGTATAGGGAGGGACCTATATGATATTCTCGAAGGCACCCCCAGTCCCAAAAAGGCTATGGAGTCTGTAAGTGGTGAATCTGAATGAAGCAAATTTGACAGAGACAGAGACAGAATCTTTAGTTAACTCTCGAGCTTTATTGACAGAGACAGAATCTTCATTGCTCAGAAGTGGTGTAAAATCTACATCATTTGCAGTTACTAAAACAATTCTGGTGGGCAAGACAGACAAAACAATTTAACATATATATTTTCTTCTATTAACTGAATCCTAAATCATGCAGTGCAAGAAGAAAATATAAAATTGCGAACAATCCAATTAAGAAATGTAAGGAAGAATGGAGAGAGAGAGAGATCAGAAAACAAAAGTTCTGTTTCTAACAGCGTAGCTTCTACTTCTGGGGTACAATTCTGGCACAATAGTAGCAGGCACCCCTCCAAAATCAAAAGGCCTGTCTTCGTCAATCCTACCCATTCCAACACTGCTAGACTTGGGCAACCCTGTTGAGTGTCTTAGATTAACCAAATCTATGTCGATTCTATCCGCCAAATTCCTAGCAGAGGCTGCTCTCATGAGCTCTGCGAAATCCTCTCTGTCCTCGGACATGGATGTGGCAGAGCTGTAGCTTCTGGGCAAAGCTGAGAATCGTCCAACAGCGTCCATGGGGTACCCGTAATTCATGTTGTCACCGCAGTTTGTGATGCTTCGGATGTAAAAGTCCCTTGCTTTCCCCAGAACTCTAATCGGTGAAGTAATGATCCTCACCAACATATTCTGCCTTTGTCCCTTGTTCCTCATCTCTCAATATCATATATTGTTATGTTGTTATATGAGATTTTGCAAAAAGTACTCAGAGTTGTAATTGAAACAAAACAAAAAGCAGGTAATGATATTTGGTGAGAGAAGATAAGAAGAAGGTATTTTAACTTGGAGACAAGTCTGGTTGTGAGGATGAATTTGTAGTATAAAACTGGGAGCAACTCATGGACTTTTCCAGAGCACACCGGACTTGGAAAACCAAGATAAGAACGAAACCGTGGAACGCGTTGGCCTCGATTAACTTGTTTAATAATTGTTTGTACAAAATTGAATCACAAGGTTGATTAAATGGACTGCTACTGTTCTACGTTTCAACTCCCAACCATACTTTCTGACTTTTCTTTTTAATAATTATATAATGCATGCTCTCTCGTTCACCATCAGAATGGGATATTGTACCATGAATTAGGGGAGTATTTTGTTTGGAATTATTAAAAAAATATTACTTCTATAAAAAAAAAAGAATTTAAAAAAAATTATTTCATATTTAAATATAACAATTGAGAATAATTTTTAATTTAAAAAATGTGTTTATATGTAAAATTATAAAATTTCTATATAACTAACATGCTATGGTTGTGACGTCGTTTTAGATGAAGCACTGAGGTTGGTGGTTAAATATTCTGGTGCGAGCCATTAATCTGTGAGCGCCCCTTGTCTTTAAGGGTGGGTCTATAGGAAATTTACTCCTTGGAGGTATTAGGTTAACTTTCAACGTCAGATCAGCTACTGTATTAAGATTTAAGATCAATCACTTTCTCGTGGAAGCTGGTTGACAGATGTAAGTTATAGCGGAGGAAATAAGGCTTACTCTTCATTATTGAAGTAACGAAGTTTCCAGTTTCCACTCTCTTGCCAATAATAAAAGCCAGGGACTAAAAAAATTCCAATAATAATACTTTATTAATTATTATCCTTTTCAGTGAACAAAAGTACTTAAATATTAATTCACTCTAATTATTGGAAGTTGACTATAGTGACAATTAAATTTAAGAAGATCAAATCAATTGACAAGTTTATTGATGATGGTTTATATAAATTTGACTCCACACCACGTTTATTCAAACCTGACATTTCTTATTGGCTCATTGCACAAATTGGATTACAATTTACACACCATGTTTGATCAAAAAGAATCTTATTTAAAGTGAAACTCTCTTATTGACTCGCCTAGACAAAACATAGAAATGTTCTGTTCACATTCAAGAATTGCGCTTACTATTATAATTAAACAAGGTGCATTAAATTAAAAAGCCCCAAAAATAAAAGGAGACAAATTCTTCTTCTTGCAATACAAAAATATTTTTAATATTATCGCAGTATAAAACTAGTGTCATTTAAATTATGTCATATAACTTATTTTTAAATTATAATTAAGTTAATTATTAAAATTTAAAAAAATTATTAACATGTTAAAATATTTATAATAATAATATTTTTTAATATTATAATAATATTAAAATGTTCTTAGGAAGGAGGAAGAAGACTATTCAACACTGATCTAGTTCTCTTTGAAAAGCATTGCAATGCTCCAAAGCTATACTGGGTCACAATATTGCTTAGGATTTTGTTTGGGAACAAATTAAATATGATTCTGATTTATTATAAAAATTTTAAGTTAATCATTTTATTTGTAATTTAAATAATATTATTCTCTTTATATTTTAAAAAGTTAAAATTAAGTTTCCCTATTATATTTTTGTTTATCTACAAGAGACAATAATGACATTACTTAAAGGTAAAAACAAGTGCATCTAACTTAATTTTATTTAATTTAATAAATAAATACATTATTATCTAACTCTAAGACAAAACACGTCGCAATTAATGAATATATACTAATAAATGATCACTAACAAAACTTAAACTAAAAATCTTCTACTCAATACAATTCAATTTTATTAACTAAGCCAACCCCTTATTAGCTATACTATATGTTAGCTCAATGGTTTCATATTTTTAATTTCACTAAATATTTGTTTAATGATGTCTAAACAAATTACAAATTGTATAAAGAAAAATTAATATATTATACTCATTAAACTTTCAGATACCACATACATTACAAATATCACGTTGGAATCAGAAAAATGCATGCCACCTCATTTTAGAGTTGAAAAGTTAAAGGAGTTCATTTTGTATTGGTCAACATTAAGTCATCAGGAGCAAAAATATTACAAGACTTAAAAGGAAAATGTGGTCACGTGAGCATTTTTTATGGTAGCGAAAATCAATGGAGTAAATAACAAGACAAGAATTTAATACTATGACAAATATGTGAAAGGCATTTATGAAAAAAAAGACAAAAGTACTTATTGTTATCCCATACATTTTTTCAAGGATCACTCACACAACTCCACATAACAACTACTTGGAAAAAGCAAAAAAAATTCAAATTAAAGTATAATTCTTCACAAGCAAATGAAGCTTAGACGCACATACCAAAATCACTTTCAGCTAAAGCAAGGAGTGTTGAAGGTAGAAGATGAAAAGGCTATACGGATATGGAAAGATTTTATCTAACTACAAAGCAGATACGCAAAATCAAGTCCTGAAACTTACTACGTTGAGTTGTGCAGATAACGCAATATATAGAAAAATGAAGATATACTTTTCAACGACTAAAAGAAGAAAATGTTGATAAATAGAATAGCTGAAGATTGGTTGAAGTATCGAATAACCAAGAGTAAAACTGGTACAACGAATTTCTCTCTCATTGTGCTACATATATAAATATTTTGAGAGTGAGATGTTCAAATTAAAGTGTTATTCTTTCATTTGATTTTTCTTTTACTGTTATGAGAGATATTCTTTTTTAGAAAAATTAGAGTGTGCCTACTGGATGTATCTGCTATTTTTAGAGAGTATCATAGCATCTCCCTTATCTTTTGAAGTCTTTTTTTTGTAATTTGGAGTATAACATCTGTTAACGTTGTTGGTGAGCGTTTAGGAAAACCAACTTATTTTTTGTAAGCAAGAAAAACCACATGTTGCTAGTGATTAGGGAAAATTAGGTTGTAATATGTTTTAAGATTAGCGAAAAAATTCCTTGGGAGCCAAGGAAACTGGATGTAGACTCATACAATGTGGGTTTAACCAATACAAACCTCTTGTATTAACTTTCTTTCCTTGGTCATCATTTAAAAAAAAAACTTAGTTAAATATGAAAATCTCCTAATAGGTTACCAAAACTGCTTTCAGGTGACTAAAACAAATTTTAGGTACTTAAATCCTGAAAACACGTTCAGATACCTAAAAGTATTTTCACGTAACTAAAATAACTTTCAATTAACTAAAATTGTTTGATATTTACTTTTTCAAAAACTTATGTGCTTCATCTTTTTCTAACTAATTATTGATTATAATAAAAATTGTTAAACTGGTATTGATTAACAATTAAAATTTTAAAAATATTAATTCACCACCTCTTGATATTTTCATAACTTTCATTATATAATATTAATAGACTCACTCATATTAATTAATTACAATATCCTCATTTTATAAAAAAAATATTATAAGGACTTAATTATTGTTTTGAAACCTATACTAAACTGGGCAGTTTGATTGGTCCAATGGAGAACTGACTATGAATCTGGTCCATGTCACACTAAAGTGAATTCGTTTTAACTTATGTGAATCGGCCAGAATCAACTGATTTTCAAAAAGTCACTAATCTAGTTCGAGTTTGTAAAAATTGGTTAGGTTTTCATAGAATGACATGCGCCATCTTATGATACCACGACATCCTTTTCTTTTTAGAAAAAAAAGTTTGAAGGAAGTGGGCATAGGAGTCCTCCCAAATTCCCAATGCCTTGCAGCCATGTAAGCTACTTAGCTCATACTTTACTAAATGGAAACTAATATATTTATTACATATACTATTTCATATAACAATTATAAAACCTGTTATTCACTTATTAATAATTATATTATTAATATCTCATAATTATAATTTTATGTTAATATATTTAAATTACACAAATTTATATGATATAATATTAAGTAATATAAATGAAATTTTTTAAAATTTAATCATTATATTTTGAAATTTTAATGTATATTAATATATTATAATTATATATGCATGTAAATATATTTAATAATAGGTAAGAATATATTAAATTTTATACATGTTTATATATTTACATATAGTATGAAAAATAATTTTTAAATATAATTATGATAGCATTCAATTTAATCAGTTGAGTCGATTGATTTGTGACCTAACAACTTATTTGATTCATAGTCCGAGTCGGTTTTAAGATTATTGAATTTAATTAAAATTTTTTAAAAGTAAAGTGATAACATTCTTTAATTTTAAAACAAAGTAAATTAAAACATTTATAATATTAAAAGTGACAAAAATATATTTAAGGGAAAACAATTGTACATTAGGTGACAGTAGATCCCATGGCATATGCCTCTTTTAGGGTTTTAGGCTAAAGCACAAACACAGATATATACACAGGACACGAGGCATGATATGAGACATGGGACGTAAAAAAGTTTTAAAAATACAGGACACGACAAGTCATGTATATGTATGTTTAAAATATATATATATATATATATATATATATATATATATATATGTGTGTGTGTGTGTGTGTGTGTGTGTGTGTGTGTG
>JASKGM010006013.1:0-10379 GCA_034509205.1 Ceratonia siliqua
ATCCGGTCAAGACATCTTGGTCGTCCATTTCAGGGGACGACCAAGATGTTTACACGTGTCATCTCATTTTAAAACTTTTTGTTTGTATTTTTTTAGATGCATTCCTTCTTTTTGATTTTCTCTCCCCAAAACAAATCCCTTTCTCCCATTTCCTCCTCTTTCCCTTTCCCGTCGGCAACCGAGTTCCCACTTTCCTCCTCTTTCTCTCTCGCCGTTATTGTCTCTGGCGACGCAGAATGCCAAGGACGAGTTCCCCCTTTCCTCCTCTTTCTCTCCCCCATAGCACTCCCTGTGGTTTCGCGAATAACAAATTTGAGAATGCCCAAGTTTAAGCTTCAGAGGTTGAACTTTTTGCTTAAAAATTTTGGATGTCGTCCTATGAAGTGACCCTTGGAGCCAGGAAGACAATAGCTAAGAAGATGCCTAGACTAAATGTGGAGATCATAAATGAAAATGAACAAGCAGATTTTAGTCTGGATGATGGGCAGAAAGTATATAAAATGTACTTGTATCTAACATTGGCTGGGAAGAGGAAAGATGCTCTAGAGTTTGTATGGACTCTATAGGTGCAAGTGCTACTTAGGCCATTTAATTTTTGCTTATTGATCAATTTAAACTTGTTTAGGCTGACTGATAAATGGAATTTTAGCTTGGTGTAATGGTTTTGCTTTGTTATTATTTGCCTCTGTACTATTTTAATATGTATAAATAAATGCCTTCACTTTCATCCAAGTCATATTATCCCATAATGAGCCAATGGTTCTACAGGTGTGCCATCCCTTCACGAATTAAGCAGTTTTCCAAGGAGAAGCAATGTGGGATAAATTATGGATTTGTGATTGGTTATCAACATGGTAACAAGGAATTAATTGACTAAGATTCAGTCATTGCTTGCTCCAGAGAAGTTGAAACAATTTGGGACCTTGTGTCCTTGGCACCTTTAGCATAATCTGTTTTCCTAGATGTTGAATGCAATGCACTAGACTTTTATCCTCGATTCATCTATTCCTTGGAGGCATATGAGTTAAGGAAGTGAACTGAGTTAGATCGTATATCTCTGAAGCTTTTTAAGCCAAAAGTTCAACCTCTGAAGATTAAACTCCGGCATTCCCAAATTTGTTCTTCACGAAACCACAGGGAGTGCTTCGGGGGGGAGAAAGAGGAGGAAAAGGGGAACTTAGTTGCCGGTGATGGTGACAGCGGGAGAGGGAAAGAGGAGGAAATGGGGGAAAAGGGTTTGTTTCGAGGAGAGAAAATCAGAAAGAAGGAGGAAATCTGAGAAAATAAAAAAAAGTTTTAAAATGAGATGCCACGTGTCAACATCTTGGCCATCCCCTGGAATGGACAGCCAAGATGCCTTGACCGGATCCCATCCAGTCATGGCTTGACTGGATGGGATCCCCATCCGTTAATGTGATATGAATATTGAATCATGCAATAGTACACGTCAAGATAAACACTAAAACGACATTAAGCAAACCGCAAATGGAACCAATTTTGGCTTAATTGGTAAAAGAACACGAATGACACTGTTTTGGCTTTAGAGATCATCTCCTTGGTCGAAGAACTGTTTGCCTTTGCCATTGCCATTGATGGAGATCTGTCGGAGACGCTGATATTAAAGACATTAAAAGAATAACCACCAAATTAAAAAATAAAATGACAGAAGAAATTTGACAGTAACCGTAAATGTGATGAATGTCAAGTTTTCTGGTACAGTTTTTAGAGTTTTCTACTTCTTCTAAAGAAGTGGATGCCTCTAAATAAATTGTATTAACTCAACTACATGCTTGAAGTTGTTCTTTAAGATATTTGTGATACAGTTTTAAAGTACTCAACTACATGCTTGAAGTTGTTCTTTAAGATATTTGTGATACAGTTTTAAAGTGTTCTAATGTATATGTTGTAAGCAAAATTTATATCATATGAATTTAAAATATCATTTATAGAATTAGTTTATGAACATATTTATCTTCGACATGATTATTGATTAAGAAAATTTAGATAGACAAAGTATTCCTCTCCAAATTCAAATAAAAAAAGCGGCCGTCAACGGAACAAGCTAAAGATCAAAGATTAACTATCTCTCTTGTATTAGATTAGGAGTGAAGAGGAGACCTAACCTTTTATAAAAGTAAAATAACTCTAATGAGCTATCCTATTATGCGTCTATACTAAGCCGCTAATCACATCAACCTCACCAAGGTATATAAAAACCCAATATCAACAGTATCATAATGTAGGCTTTAACTATTTCCCAATGAATTCATAATCAGTCAATTTTATAAAATCATAAAACTTTTAATTAGTGGCAGTCTACGTCAAAAAAACTCCAACATATGTCACATTAGTACATTTTGTTAATGCAAGTGTGAAGGATTAATTTGGTATAATTTTAAAATATTAAAGACTAAAATAAAATATATGTGATAAAAATAATTTTGTACAAACATAATAAACAAAAAGTTATTATTTATAAAAAATACATATGTTAAATTTTTTATCATTAAATATATTTTAAAATAAAACATTATTAACTGTATTATATATTAAAAACTAATGTAAAAATTTTATTATACATTTTTCTCAACTTTTTATATAATATTTTAAAAATTAAACTAATAATTAAATGAACGACGATTTATATATATAAATTTTTATTATATAACATTATATATTAATAATTTAATATATATAAATTTAATATTAATTAAATAATACATACTAAATTAATAATATATATATATAATTAATGTCATTATACATCAAATATGTTTATAATAATATAAATTATATTTATTTATATTAAAACTAATTAAAATAACATTATTTTAAACAATTTAATTTTGAATCAGTCCCGTTCAATAATTTTCTGGTCTGATGTTTTCAACAGTTATATCAATCAATCTGAATCTATGTCAACGAGGATTGGTTTGATTGATTGATATGATCCAAGTGCATCAACTAAAAGAGTCATAGCCTTACCACAATATATTTTTCTCCTAAATTTTCTTACAATAAAATAAAAAGTAATTCTACCTTCTGAGTATAATTTTGATATTCCTGATAATATAATATTCTTTTCATTAAATTTATATTATATATTATTTTTTATTAAAAAAATAATACACAATACAAATATAAAAAAAATAAGTGTTAAACATTTTTCCACCCTTAATTGAAACTAATACGATAATTTTTGGCCCACACTATTTATAATTTGTCCATCTTGTCTTTACGTAATGGTCAAAAGTAACATTTATTAAGAAATAAGTATATGCACTTTAAATTCTCTCTCTTCATTATGTATCTCAGATTTTCTCTCCTACACTTTTTATCTCTTTTTCTTTTTTATTTGACTAGCTCTTTCTTGTATTTTTAATTTGGCCTTCTCTCCTCCTCACCTAATATTATTTGTAATATTTGTTTATATTTAATTATTAATATATTATAAAAATAATATATATGGGTAAAAATATACAAATAACATTATTTTTAATCTCTTAGCCTGTGTTTTTTGTTTAACTAAATATCATTTCATTTAAAAATAGTTTAACAATACTTATAATAATTATAAATTTTAGATATAATAATAATAAATAAATATTTAATAATGTTTTGTTTAACTAAATGCCGAATACAAACTCTATATAATCTCAAATTGTATTTTTAAAATAAAAAATATTCGTCATCATTATTCTTACCATAAAAAGAAAATCTCCACTATTAAATGAAACCATTTCTACAATAACATAAGATCATTGAATTAAAAAATATATATATATATTAAGAAAACCTCAATTAAATGAAAAAACAAACTCCAACTAAAATGGTGAGACAATTCGATTTATCAAGAAAGGCAAATCAAAAGATATAAAAAAAAAAAAACTCTTAAATTAAAAAACTATCATCAAATCTTTCTTAAGTAATATTAAAAATAAAATTATCAAAAACAAAAGAGTGAAGGAGAGTATTAAAACCTAACAAGATGAAATTGCCTTTTTGTCATCAAACCTCCTCACCTAAGAATATTTGGTTACATCTTTTATCTGGTCCTTATCATCACATTTAATTCTTTTTATTTGAAGGAAAGAGTATGCCAAACACTAAAACAATGGTTAGTGTTAAAAAGTGAAGAATAACATTTGATCTATTGTTTAGTGAATGTATCATTGAAATAAATAGAGGGCTAAGAATAGCATTTTAGTTTCCAAATATGCCAACAATACAATGAATTACTCAGAATTGTCAACAATGAGCACCTTTTCTGGGTGAAAAGGTCCATTCTCACTATGCAATATTTCCCCCTTCCATCTTATTTGATCTATTATTCTCTTTACTTTCACAATTACATCTACATGATCTCTAATAATAACTGCTCCTTCAGGCCGAACAATCCTATGCATCTCAATAACTATATCACTAATCTCACACCTGAAAAAACAAAACTAAAACTTCTTCATTTACTGAATGTGTCATGAAATAAACTGAAACCGATAGAGTTATGAGCAGAGGTAACAGTAACACAAGCTCAAAGAAACTGATAGAAACAAGAAGCTTACTTGTCCATATACATGCTGAATAAACCAGAAGCATGTATCATATCATATGTTCGAGGATATGTTGAAAAGGGTTCACACCTGTAAAAGAGACAATCACATATATTTGAAATCCAACTTCTTGCAGCCAAAAACAAAACTGTAAAAGAAAAATTCGTCTTTATATTAGTAAATTCTGAAAATAATAGTATACTTTCTGATGGAGTCTCTGAGGCTAAAGAAACACTCAGTGAAAATTAATGCAGTATGCCAAGGAGGCCCTTTTGTGTTAGTAGCTTTATTTGAAGAGAATTAGTGAATTATCAGAGTATGGAAAGCATGCTAGAGCAAAACTAAATAGCTAAATATAATCTACATGTAGAATAATTTGTCTTTCACTACAAATCTGTTATGATAAACTAAGATCAGGAGAACCTTAGACAATAGGACAACTATGAAGGAATCAGCGTATCTAAAAACATAAGCTGTTGATTGGAGGCCTAGGAATGGTTGAAACATACAGGTATATGTCAGCAATAACAGAAAGAAGGCTAAAACAAAAATACTAAAATGAAGTAAAAAAGAAAAATGAGTTGTAAGAGATGATAAGCTGTAAATTACTACCAATTCATGTAAGCTCCAATTAAGCCTCGCTCATAGATCACGCCTAGACTGTTGTTTTTTGCATCAAAGGGAACAACATTCATAACCCAGACTGGATATTTTGCCATTGCAGCAGCAAATCCCCCATAGCCAGCATTCATATCCATCACATTTCTATATTTACCACCAGCAAGAGACTTCAGTATGACTTCATAATACGAAACTCTCTTTTTCCATCTCTGATTATCTTCGTTAAAGGTTCTCACTGTGATCTCATCATTATTTCCATTTCGAATTCTAGGTGGAGCAGAGTTCAACCTTTTAGGCCATTTTTCAAGAGCACCACCTGATACATCATTTATATCTTTCACGGCTGGAAGAGGAAAAATGCATGCAGTCATTTTGGTGTACCTGTTGGAAAGTTCATGCCTATGAACCATAGATATAAAGATATGACAAATTGATGAAAGTCTAGAACAAAGGTAGTAGACATGCGAACTGCTGAAAACTTGCAAGTTCATTCAACAAGCACGGTTCCTTTTTTTTTTCCCTGTTTGAGGAAGGGGACTAAAACTAGAGCAATTAACAGAGATTTCCATCTCATTGTCCTTTCTACACAATTCTGGTCATTTGAAATAAAGAACCTTACCAACCAGCATCAGCATCAGATGAGATGCAAAACTTGAGGGATTTCCAAGCTTTCAACTTTTGGCTGCAGTGGATATGATTTGTGGGCTTTTGCCACACTGCAATGTTTTCTCTCTCAGCAATTTTTTTCCAGCACATTCGCCTTGCAAGATCTTCTAGTGTTCTTTGATTCTTTTCCAACACCTTAGCCTCTATCTGCCATCCTTTATAGTTTACCTTCCAATTTATGGGTGGCCCAGACAGTACCCAATATCCACCAGGGCGCAATACCCGGTCAATCTCCAGTAGATATAGCCCATCTATAATGAATCAAAAGCTTCAGATAATAGCATTATGAATTCAAAGCAAGATCTACGCACTGAAGGTGCTGATAAATCTAAGTGTTGCTTTTCAAGATAAGAGATATCTCTTTTCTCTTTCTGTAAAACTCAACTTTCAGGAACAAAGTAACTTCTCGGGGACAAGGAACATTAAGAGGATTTCATTTTACAAAAACGTGGTGTCTAAGTAAACACAAGCCTCAAATTTCAAGCACAAATACCATAAGCAGTCCATGGGACAAGACATCTGGAACAATGAGCCATATCAAATGATCTTGAAGGGAATGGGAGTCTATGAGTACTTAGTACTGCAAGCATGGCTGGAAGGCCCCTTTCCAAGGCAAACTGTACTTGAGCTTCATGTGCATCTCTTGGTGCAAGTGACATTGTCAAGATGTTATAGTCCATTAGAGAAGCTCCAAAGCTAGCAACCTATAATAATGTACAGTCAAAATACAAAATTATTACAGGTAAGAAGGCAAGGGGCAGTTCGCAGGTCCAAATATTGAAGAAAAGGCTAAAATGATCAAACCCTCAGGCTTCATTTGGCAAAGTGAATTTCTTTCCAGATGATTTTTTCTGCAACAGTTGGCCTTCTAATTTATTTATTTGTTTGTTTACTATTCTTTAATCACTCACAGGAATTTGGTCAAATATGACTTTTTGTTACGTCATCAAAGGAACAGAAACCAGTAAATTGAGCTTAGACAAAGATGATCCAATGCAACAAGAACTTGTACATGAAGGGCCTTGGGAGAAATTAATTACTCTAAACCCATCATATTAATCTTCAACTATGATAGACTTCTGAAACCATGAAAAACATGTAAATCATAGGTACGTAGGTAACGCACTTACAACCACTTTGAGTTTATGATAGTGCGCAATCAGTTAGAAGGTAGAACCAAATAGCTTCAAATACAAGACCAAAGAAACGACAGAATAGTAAAAGTAAAAAAGAAACTTCACAGGACAGCCAAATGCCAAGTTTCCAATTGTATTGGGTCCTGCAGAATGCAAATATAATGTAACCAAATCAAAATGGAATTTTGAAGTAGACAGAATAATTCAACTTATTGCAGTCTTAACTCATTTCGTCTCTGTCTCTGTATGTTCTTCCACATAAATTTCCTTTCTCTAGTTTATTCTTTATCTTTTGGCACCATTCAAAAATAATTCTAGAGGAGCAAATGACAAAATAGGCTGATGTAAGAAAAATGTCGTTAATAACAAAACCTTATGAAATATATTCAAGCCTTCAAAGTTAACAAGCAATAACAACAAAAATAAACAACCTTATCCTTTTCTAGTTAACGGATTTAGAAAAAAAATTAATTAATTAAAATCAGCAAGATCAGAAAAAGAAAAATCAGAACACATAAATCAGACTTACCCCGCAACCAACATCAAGAACTGTTCTGACATACCCAGATTTTAGTGGCACAATGCGCTTCACGGCATCAACATAACCCTTGACTCCTTTCGGAAATGAAGTTCCCCCTCCAGGAAACACAAAGCGTTTGCCTTCCAATCTGACCCAGTTCTGTGACTTCTTATATTCTGTAAGCTTGGGAAAAGGGACATTGCTAAACCAAGCATTGTCTTTACTCCTAGGCCATGGAAATGGCTTTCGGTAGCCAACTGGCTTAGGGGTCAAGCATCGAACTCTTTCATTGCTTTCTGGGCAATGCCTTTCTTTGTGGAACATTTTCTCATCTAAAAATTGCCTCTCTCTAATTGGGTCTTGACATGGGCAGTAGTCGGTGAACTTCCTGGGACAGAACTTAAAAAAGTGGGGTTTTTCAGAGAATTCTTGGGGAATAGAGAGTAAGTGATGGGCTTCAAAATGAAGGGGCTGTGAAAAAGGATTGTGGGCAGAGACATTAAGCTGTTGGAGGCAGGGTTTGTTGTTGTCACTGAGGTTAAGTGAGGGGGAAGTGGATGCGGAAGAAGTGTGGTTACGGGAACCAAGAAGGTAGAAGACACAGCAGAGGATGGTGGTTAAGAAAATCCCCAGTAAAGGTCTTCTGATAGGTTTCGAAGTGAGAGATTGGAGTGTTGCTGCTATCATTTGGAATTTCATTGGTGGGTTCTACAGATTTGCGCAGGGCAAAGCCAGTGGCAGCTGCAAGCTGAAACTGAAAAGGGTTAAGTGAAAAGTGGAGGAATAGTATACAGTATCACCTCTGATATATTAGTTGGGAGAACTCTAAGTTACACCCACCTCTTTTTTTTCTTCTAATTTTTTATTTTTTAAAAATAATTAAATATTTTTTATTTTATATATTTTTTTAAAGTATTTTTAAAGTATTTTTAAATTTTTTTACATCTCTATTATTATTTATTTATAATTTTTTTATTATTTATTTATAACTTAAAAAATTTTTAAAAAATTTTTTAAAAAATTTATATTATAAAAATTAATTAATTAATTAATTTAAAAAAATAAAAAAATATATATCAAAAAATATAAAAAAAATGAAAAACTCCCCTGCACAGCTGTGGGGGAGTAACTTATTAGTTATTAGAGTGAAGAAAACGTCAGGGGCACAGTGGAAAATAAATGAGTGGCGGGCTAGTTTGATGGAAAACTCTGCATGCGGACTTTTTTTCGACTAAATTATTGTTTAGTGTCGTCATCAAATTCTTTTACTATATTTTATAAATTTTAAATTTTAAATTGACTAAGATATTATTTTTTATTTTTTATAAAAAATAATTATTAGTCATTTTATTATAATTATTAATTATAATAAAATAGCTTTTTATAATACCTAAATAACTTTTTATGAAGAGAAAAAATAGTGAATATTGCATCAACACTAGTGGTGGATGTACATGCATGCGGGACAAATTCTCTTAAAAAGTTTAAAATTTTTTTTAATAAATATATGTAAAAAAAATTTTCTAAAAAATTTAAAAGTTGTATTCATAATTTTTTATGTGTATTTATAATATTTTTCTAATAAAAATTTATTTATTTTTTATTCCAACTAGTTAGTTAAAATTTTTGGATTTATGATTGTTTAACACTAATTAAGAATTTAATATTTATAAAATATTTATTTTTATTTTAAAATAATAATTATTTAAAATTATTTAATTTATTTATCTTTTTATATTATTAACAAAATATTAATTATTATTTTTAATTAAATAAGAACAAGATTTTAAATTAATTTTAATAAGAATGATTTAATTTAATATAATTATTTTTCATTAAAATTAAGATTATTTAATAATTGTTATATTAAAATAAAAATTTAATGTTTTATTAATCATTAAAAAATAATTTTTTTAACCAATTAAATGTAGGTATCCGTATCATTGGAAGTTTGGAATATTTATCTAGGCCTGTAAGGTTCTGAATAAATGCATCGGCCCTCGTTCCATTTTCCAAAGTATCCAATCTCCAGCCGTAGAGACTACGGAATTCGTTATCCTTTTTTATTGACTTGAAATAAGAGCAACGAGAAGAATAGCTACGAGCGGTGCTAATCAGATCCGCATACGTGAATCCTGGTACGGACGCTACATCATGACACGTGAAACAAATACAGTTTTTTTTTAATTTTCTTATTTTTTTTCTTTCTGATTCACACCACCGTCGAGTCTCACCGGCTTTTGACCTGAGTGTCATTACACTGGAAAGTGAAAAAAAAAAGCTATGTCTTGTGGTGAAACATTGTTTACCAAATCAAATTATCATAAAATTGATCCTGTTCAAAGTCGAAGACAATTGAATGATAGTTTAAAATTGTTGATGATTAGATTTTTATTGTTCATATTATTATTTATTTGTCTTCTATTTATTTAGAGATATTTTATTAATTTTATAATTTAAATGGTATAAGAGTCATCTCACCTTTAAATAAGTAAGAAATTTGATTACAGAGGACGCCTCCCTCCGCCATTAAAATAACTTGACAAAAGTAACTCAATACAGATACTGAAACAAATCAACAATAAGATTTGGTGGGACGTCTCATAAATTTTTCTCCAAAAACTGACATTTTGGTTGAAGATTGAGCTATTGTCATCTACGCTATTATTAAATGGTACTAGGATCACCTACTATCTAAATAATAAGAGATTCGATTTCTGAGAAGTCGTCACTGATCTCAAGGTCAGTAAAATATCTCAAAATAGGTAGGGAATAAATAAATAATAACGTAAATGGTAATGACTCAGTACTCAACAAAAACCAAGCAGCCATATCACTCATAAACCAACTTCTGATCAAGGGTATGGCAGTAATTTTTTCTTAGGG
>JASKGM010006014.1:0-43655 GCA_034509205.1 Ceratonia siliqua
AATTTTTTCTACATCTCTATTACTATTCGTCTATAATTTTTTTTACTATTCATTTGTAACTTAAAAAATTCTGTAAAAAAATACAAAAACATTTACAAAAATTCTGAAAAAAATTTATAATATAAAACTTAATTTATTGATTTTAAAAAGTAAAAATTTTTTTTAAAAAAATCAAAAAAATTATAAAAAAAAATTTTTAAAAATGCCCCGCCCACACAAGTGGGCGGTAAAGTAGTTCTGTCCTTATTTATATTTAAACAATTATGATTTTTGATTATATATAATTAAAAAAATAAATTATATATAATTAAATTATAATCAATTAAAACTAAATGACTAGTTACAATAAGTCAAAAATAATTTAATTAAAAAAATTGAATCCATTTTTCTTTTGTGGGGTAATTATTTTTTTTATAAAAAATTATTATTTCAATTAAATGATTTTTTATCTTCCTTTACCCTCAATTTTATTTAGGTGTTCGAATAAATCAACATTTTTAGTTATTTTTGTCATTTAATAATACTCCAAGTAAGCTAACATAATTTTGGATAACATAATATTTGTTCCATTTAATAATATTACTTTAATTTTCAATTGAATTTTAAATTTAAAGTATCTTAATTTAATTTTAAACTCTAATTGAATTTTAATTTTCTTCGGCCTTTAAATATTTTATTGAACTTGGCCAATTTAAATTTGTCAATTCAATTAGTTAAGAGAATATAATAGAGGGACGAAAATACCATTAAATTTAGAGGACAATTAAGAAGAGTCAATTTTAGATGATTTAAATGACAAAAATAATATTTTTAAAAGAGTTTATTTATAATTTTCTTTAAGATCTTTTATTTTATTTTAGGCTAAATTATTATTATTTTGATTCTTTAACCCTTTGTTTTTTAATCCGTTTAAGTCTCTTATCTTTTTCTATTTTACTTTAGTCCTTTAATTTTTGAGACATTTCATACTAATCTTAAATTGTTAACTTTGTCAACTTAATTAATCGGATCCATACAAGCATCACCCGTTAACTATATTCATGGAGCTAGCAATTTAGATTCATATAAAACATTTAAAAATTTAAAGAATTAAAATAAAACAAAATTAAGAAGCTAAAATAATAATTTAATCTATTTTATTTTGAAAAGGTAAGCTTGATTAGAGGTTGAAGCAAACAATGTTGGAAAAAAATAAAGAAAAGAATAAATAAATAAAAGAGAAGAAGGATGAGAAGAAAGCAACGTTGCGGCACCGACCATGCGGTGCGGTGGACCCGCGCAAAGTCAAAGCCCAGAGTCAAAAATAAAACGTCCTTCGTTTCCGCGCATAATGACGTTGAAAGCTTCAATTTCGCACCCTAAAACAGTTGAACGTCCTTGTCTGTCTTTGGTAGTCAATTAATAAAAATATATAATAAGAAATTAATAATGCTTACAAGTTAGTTAATACATTTGGTTTATAAAATTAATATTTTCTGTTTTGGGAGGTATTTAAAAGTTGTGCTAATTAATTTTGATATCTCTAAATATATCATAATTTATTTAATTATAATCAAGTGATATTTGAATTATTTTATTTAAATCTTAATTACTTCCCCTGTTTGATTTGACTGAAAGCAATTTATCCATTTTGTTAGTAAAAAAAATTTAAAAAAGAATTCTTAACAATTTAAAAATGATAAAATTATTGTTGATACTCAAACAGAGGTCGAGTCATATCTCGTCCCTTTCTCCTGTGTGTTGAGAGCTTGCCACAAGTCGACCCTACGTTGCTCACGACATATGTGGAATCCTTATTCATTGACAGTTTTATTAGTACCTTCTAAAATCATGAGATTCTATAATTTGGTTATATTATTTGTTAGATTAAAAAGACATAGAGTTTCATGTTACATTTCTTTTTTTAAAAGTAAATAGATGGTCACAATTTATAAAACATGAGGACAATATGACTAGATCCAAATTTTATACTACCTTCATCTCCAAGTTCGTCTTATCTTCATATCACTATTATGTTGCCAAATTTCATCCCCAATCATCTTTCTAACTTCATGATATATTGCTCAATTTCATCCCCAATCACCTTACTAACTTTATGATATATTGCAAAATTTCATCCCCAATCAACTTACTAATTTCATGATATATTACCTAATATCATCCCCAATCACCTTACTACATGATATATTGTCCAATTTCATCCTCAATCACCTTACTAACTTCGTGAAATATTGCCAAATTTCATCCCCAATCACCTTGATAACTTCATGATTGTCTTCGAAGTGCATCTTTAAGACTTTGGCTCATCTAGGCTTTTAACTCTCTTAAGTTTGGATGGGTATGTATTTTTTAGTAAATGCTTTAAATAGAAGTGCTAAATTAAAAAAAAAATAAGTATTTAATATTTGAATGTAGTTATATAAAAGTAATTTTATTAAAAAAATCATATGTATTGCATTTAGATGCAATAATATAAAAATACTTTTTTGATGTAAAATTACTAAAAATGACATATAAAAATACTTTTTGGAGAATTTGTGAAATATTTCAAGGGTATATTTGTCCCAAAAAAAATTTCCCCCTTCCATTAAGACTTACTTTTTTTAGAAGCCAAAATTTTTGGATAATAAAAAAGATACTTCTCCAAAAAGGTCCAACCAAACATTTATATGACCTGCTTATGCCTTTTAAAAAAAAAAATTTCCTTTAAAAGTCCATCCAAACTGGCTATTTGTTTCACATAGAATTATCAAAATGGGTTGGGTCTCGTTAGGTTGGCTCGCCTAACTCGTTTAAAATGATAGACTGAGTTTATGGTTAGCCATCCCACTATTTTGGAGAGATGGGCACAAATTGACTGGCCTATTTTCCTTTTTTTCTTCTTTCTTCTCCTTTTCTACTCCACTTTCCAACTTATAGCAACTCATCACACGTTAATTAAGGACACTGAACTAACATGTGAGGTCTTATTATCATTAATAACCATTAGTTATTATCAACACTGTATTTTTTCCAATCTTATTTTATTAAAATAAAGTCAAAAATTAAGAAAATAAAAAATATATATATATAATACAAAAATTGAAAATACAAAATAGCCAACCCAATTTTTCAACCAACATCCTTCAGCCCCAATTAACTAGCCCATTTTCTTCATTTTTGGTCCGTTCCCAATTCTGATCCAGCATGCCCTTAACCCCATCAGCCCATGTTTTCAGCCCACAACCCGGATTCGACCCGCCTCACATCTTAAACCTACTCATCCCTTTTTCTTTCTCTCTTGTGCACTCTCCTCACAGCTGCAAGCCACTATCCCTCTCTCTCATACAGCATCAGCTTCTCACCATTTTATCACCTGTCCCTCTCATCTTCACGCTCTCTGTTCTGCACACACGCACCCAGCGACAGTTCCATGGCCTTTCTGTAATAGGACCTCTTCTCCTCTCCACCTTGCGTGCTGCACAGCAAGCTCAGTGATCCCTCACGCACAACCAGCGCATCCCCCCTGCTCCACTTCCCATGATTCGTGCTATCATACAAAGCCCTGCACCTCGCACCGGCACACACCAGTGCACTCTCTGCTTTGCAGCAAGCTGTGGCCATTATCAGCGTTTCCAAGCTCTTCTACTCCAACAACGCTTGTAGCACTCCTCAGCCCTTCACCAACATCACGTGCAATGGTCCCAAAATCCTGAATTTTACACTGTCAGCTTCACTTGCAGCAGCACCAGATGCATTCCTCGTACTCCACAGCCCCTCACGCCACTCACTGCTGCCTTTAATTATAAAAATAGAGGGAGATTAAGAAAATGGAGGGATGAAGAGAGAAAATTTTGGCGGAGATGAGCATTGGGGGAATTTGGCAAAGACACAAAGTGGAATTTCTGGAAAGGATTCTCGGGCACCAGAGATATTTTTTGGAATTTTGGGACTTCATAAGCTTCAAAGAGGTCAACTTCAATTGTTACTGACTGTATTTAATCTTCTTGTGGTGGGTGTGTGTGTGTGTGTATGGACTAGGATGTTGAGTGGGTTTGCCTAGGTATGAGTTTCTCGGTTAAAGGCCTAGAATCCAAGGGTGTGGGTGCATTTTTTTCGTCTCTAATATGTTCTTGTATGAATTACGTGTTGATTTGTCGGGTATGTGTCTTGTTTTTAGTACAAACATGGGTTTGGGGTTCATGCCCTGATTTAAACACGAAAATATATCCCACTAGTTATCATGCTATGGCCAAATATGTTCTCAAAGAGGAAATATGGATTCTTAAGTTATTTTGGCATTTTAAACTGATATAGTCATATTTTTGAATTCCAGTTTTGATTTCTTTTTTGATTTGCTTCCTTCAAATGAGATGATGCTAAGTTGTAGGCCTAACTTTGTATTCACTCCACTTGAAATGTTGAACTTTTCATTCGAAAGTTTTGAGTTCATTCGTGGTTCCATTTTAATTTCTGGAATGTGCAAAGAGGAATCTGAATCCTCGGGATAATATTCCTAGTTTTGGATTCTGGATCATATCATGGTTTTGGATTTTGGATTATGCTTGAAGTGAATAGAATTCGCCTTTTTGAACCTTGGATATGTGTTGGTGGGTTCCTGAAATTATTTCAAATAAAAAAAAAAACTGGATGGGGGCATTTGTTGCTAATGACTTCCTATTTCTTTTTTTAAAAAAATAACATGAGATTACTTTATTATGCTGTCATCTGACTTATGATGTAGACTTTTGTGAAACTAGACTCTAGTATTTTCAAGAATAAATTTTTACAGTCAAGGGGTTTCACTTTGAGCAAATCAACATTGATCAATGTGAGACAAAAAAATGCATCTACACCCCTGAGTCCACTTTACATTTCATGCATGATCTATTTTAGTTGTCTATTCTTGAGGTTGTATGCTACTTTGTTTTTGGTTTTTTTTCTTTTTTTATTTATTTATGCATATACTTTATGTTCTTCTCTTTGTTAATTTGTTGCATTTGTAAGGCATAACCCTTTTTTTCATTTATTTATTTTATTTTTTCTTTTTATTTTAGTTTTATTTTATTTCTTTTTAATCATGTTTACTTATCTCATTGCTCTATTTTCTTTTTTATCATGAAAGGTGCCCAATTCACCTTGTTTTTTGTTTAGGGAAATAGTCTAAATAAAATTAATTTTTTTAAGGTTTTCTCTTTGAAAATAAAACAATTTCTTAGGTGAATATTTTGAAAAGTATTATTTTTAAATAAGTGAGTTTCAAAGACCTATTGGATCAAAATTGGTTTTAGAGTAATATCATTTAAATAAGTGGGTTTCAAAGACCCATTGGATCAAAATTGGTTTTAGAGTAATATCATTTAATAAGTGGGTTTCAAATACCCATTGGATCAAATTTTGTTTTAGAGTAATATTCTTTGAAAGAGTTATTTTAAAGACCCATTGAATTAAAATGCATTATGGGCTTCAAGGGCCCAGTAGAATAAAATCTGTTTAGGGTATATCATTTGAAAGGATGGTTTCAAAAGCTTATTGAATTAAAACGTGTTTTGGGCTTTCAAGACCCATCAGAGCCAAAATTGGTCTTTTAAGACATTATTTTGATAAATTTCCAAAAGTACATGGAATTGAAATGTTTCTTGGGATTTAATCCAGAGTTTCACATGCCTACTTTAATATCACTCCAATATTATCCTTTAAAAATTTGCTTAACTAAATAAGATCCCAATTATCACTCCATTCATTCTTAGACTTTGGGTAAGGATTTAATGCCCTCACAATGTTTAGTCCTTTAGGACTTTGAGTGAGGATTTAGTGCTTCCACAGTGTTTATTCCTCTAGAACATTGGGTGAAGATTTATTGCCTGCACATTGTCTTTTTCTCTAAGACTTTAGGGATTTTAGGTGAGGATTTAATACCTCCACATCGTTTGTTCCCTAAAACTTTGAGTGAAGATTTGTTGTCTCCACATTGTTTGATTATGTAGGCTTTGGGTGAGGATCCAATACCTCTACATTGTCCTAATCTTTTGACTGTGGGTGAAAATTAAGTGTTTTTGCATTGTCATTTCGTTTGACTTTGGGTAAGGATTTATAGCTTCTGCATTATCTACTATTTGTCCTAGGGAAGCGATCATATATCCTTCCTGAGTAATTTTTCATCAAGATTATCTCGAACTATGTAGACTTCGATCTTGTTTGGGGTACGTAGACACTTACCTAGTAAGGTAGGTCCAATTATTTCATCTTTTATCTTTTCGTCATATTAACAATAAAATGGGTAATTAAAATAAAACACAAATTACTTAGGGTAACCATCCATAGCGATGGATGTTGTAGGGTGCTTAACACATTTCCTATGCTTAATTAGACTTCCGAACCAATCATCTGATTTCAAGTGTCAGTTTTTGGCTTCTTTTTTTTTTTAAAGATTCCACTTATCCTTATAATTAATTGGTGGCGACTTCATTTTTAATTTCTGTATGCTTTTTCTTTTTGTCGCCTCATGGTTATGACTATGACTTTTCTGGCCTTCACATTGTGACAGCTATTTAGTCAACCAAACCAAAATAATACAAAGTTGTGATAGCCACAACCCAAAATCTTTACCACAACTCTACTATGTTATAATTGTTAAATTTAACTAAATTTAATATTTATTATATATTAACTATTTTTTAGTGAGCTAATTCAGTAACCCGCTAGCTTGCCATAGAAGTGGGGGTTGAGTTTTTCAACTCACTTAATTTTGACGAGGCAAGTCAACCCATTTGACAGCCTTAGTTTTACATGTCATTGCCACAAAAGTCTTAAACACTTTCCCCTAGAACTTTGACCTCACCATCTATTCACATTTATAACAATATACTTTATCACATAATATATATTCATCTTTACAAATTCAAATTCTTTTTCATGTCTATGATAATTTCAAACATGTTTCAAAAAATATTAATTTAAAAATATTTTTACAAACACATGAATAAAATTCAATTATTTTTTTACATATATTTTCGAATCAACTTAAGAGATAAATTTTTGTTTTTTGTAATCTTAAGAATGCACTCCCATATTGACTTAGTGTATATAGGAAAATAAATTTCCTAGATGTTATCCCTAAGGTTTGAACTTAAATATTTAAGTTAAAGAGCACACATTCTTAATCATTAGGCCAACCTCTAAAGTTAATATATATTTTTTTAATTTATGTTATGTTGGATTACATGAGTTTGGGTCAATAATTGTGACACATAATAAGCTTCATTTAAAAAAATTTTGTAATAAAAAGATTTCAATCAGATAAGGTTATGGAAAATCTGTTTAAATAGTAAGATAAGAGGTCATTTATAGTTATGAACTCAACCAAAAGGTCATATAAGTAAGTAAGAATGCTCACACAAACAGTGTTTATGCGTGCCATAACCTTAATTAGTTCTATAATTAAAACTTAATGAAACGATGTCAATGAGTTGCTAGTACAACTGTTTAGATAACTTCGACTTTTTCTATCTTATTTGTCTCATTATTGCTAATATAGATAATTTTGTAAGAGTTGTAAGATACGGTATTTGTGCAACATAATGATCATATTAATATCGTAATTATCTATTTATTTTTGAATGATCATAATAAAGTGAATAACTATTCATAAAATATGTATATTTTATCAAATAAATTATAATAATTTAAAAGTTACTAGAGGACCATCAAAAAAATTACATGATTGAATTTATTTTGTAACAAAATTCATAAAATCGTTACAAAAAGCATATGGGCCCAGTAAGGATCAGTTAGAGATCCATGAAAATCTCCCAAAACAAAAAGCCCAAGAAAATATGCACTACATGACTTATTCCCAGTACGTGGGGGTGAACGGAGCCGGGAGGGTAAATAGCTATACAACGGCCATAACCACTAAATTGGGCTTCTTTATTTCTGGGCCACATATGGGCTGTGGACCCAAAAGTCCAAATGGGCTTGTGATGGGAATAGACGGCCGCCTTATTCTTTTCTAGGGTTTCGAATCTAATTGGATTTGTGGACATTTATTGAGCCTTGGATTAAAAAAAAAAAAGGAAAGACTTCTCAACCACTCTTGTTTTAGAAAAATTCTTAATAATTGGACCAAAAAAATGAAAAATTGTCAATGAGTTGATAAAGTGATAGAGACGATTATATAGAGGGGTAACGGGGCTAAACCATATATTTCGGTATTTAAATATAATTTTTTTAATTTTTAATATTAATTAATTATTTTTTATATCATATAATTTTTTAAATTTTTTTAAATTTTTTTTTATTTTTATATACTATTCATCCATAATTTTTTTATACTATTCATTCATAAATAAAAACATCTTAAAAATATTTTTAAATATTTTAAAATATATATATATAACATAAACAATAATTTATTAATATTAAAAAATTAAAATAAAAGATAACAAACATAATAAAAAAAATTAAAAATCCTATGCTACCATACATTCTCCTTTTATAATATGTGATTAATAGAATTTGCCTTATATAATATGTGATTAAGCAAATTTCTTTTTCTCTTTTAGTTGATTATACTTGTGTGTATTCTATTAATCCCCAGACATTCTCCTTTTATCGAAAGAATTTCATTTTTACTAATTTCCTCTGAGTGGGCCTGCAAACACTTTTCTTATGATCTTTGAATGTTTAAGGTTCTTAGTAATTGATTTGGTGTTCTATTATAATAAATTGATGAGCAACCAATTATGATAGAAATTTAAGATTCACATTTGGTTTATTTACACTGGTCGCTTCATAATTAACTTTTAGCATGTTAGTAATGGATGAATTCTTTTTCAAAAATATATTGAAACAAACTAAACATATAATTTGTTATAAATTATCTAAATCCCTCATTACGGGCTATTTAATATACACTATCATTTTTATTTTAGTGTATTTACTATTAGAATATTTATATTCAGTATATTAATATTCAAAATATCTAAAACCATTCAAAATAAAATCATAAAATAATACTATTTTAAATTATATGAGAAAGAACCATATTTCATATTATTTAAAAATAATAAAATCTCATTTAAAACTTTTAGCTCATCTATTATCATGAGACCCCTGCCAAGAGTGTATGTTTATAAATACCACTATAAAAAAATCATATCTAATAAGCATAAAAAATATATTTTTTTTCTTCAATATTTGTGGAGTGAGAAGTAAGTATATTATTAGGGAGGCACTACTTACACCTCTAAAATGGGGCTTGTAGGGTAAGTTTGGATTTGTCAATTTTTTTTTTTTGTGTTTTATCTTATTTTTTTTATTTTTTAGTATTAATTAATTATTTGTTATGTTATATATATTTTTAAGAATGTTTTCAAAATTTTTCAAAATTTTTTTACATTTTTATATACTATTCATTATTTATACTATGCATAAGTAAAAAATTTTAAAAAATTTTAAAAAATATATATAATATAACAAATAATTAATTAATGCTAAAAAATTAAAAATAAATAAATAAATACAAATAAATAAAAAATCAACATATCATTCTTGTTCTGCAACTTAAAAATGAGACAAAATTATTCATATTACTTTCTCTATTTTAAATTATCTGTCATTTAAGGTAATATCACAAGAATTAAGGTAACTATTAAATAGTCTCAATTGTAGTAAAAAATAAGTGTACTTGACTAAATTATTTTTATTAAAGTCAATTTAAACTCTTATTACTACTCTATTGAATATAATAATAAATATGTATAATTTTTAAAAAATAACAAATAATGTTTTATTAGTAATATAACATGACAAATAATTTAAAATAAAATAAAATTATTAAAATAATAAATAATTTAAAATAGAGGGAGTATTATTTATAGTGATTCATGTTGGTTTGGTTGGCACTTTGAGAACTTGGAGAACCTCTCCTTTATAGCCTATATGACTAATTAATTAAATAACGAAATATTATGAGCCCCATAAATATAGAAGATGGAAGGTGTCCAAGAAAACTTTGGTAGGCAACAATAAATATTTAATATATTGTGATATAAATAAATAATTATAATCCAAAAATAACCAATTATCATATTCTTCCTCGGTCCCCACAGTGCCCACACCCACCCTTTTCTTTGTTTAAAATATCTTAGATATTTGTTATAAGATGTACAAATATTTAAAAATCTTATATTTAATATAAAAATTGTTATAAGAAAACAATCGATCAATTCTCACTTTTTTTGGATGAAATATAAAATTTATTTAAAAATAAAGTTTAACTATACATACCATAATTATAAAAATTTTATATATAATAATAACAAATAAACACTTAATAATTTATCATTAAACTAAAGGACGAATATAAATTCTACTAATCCTATAAATTATGTTTTTGGAATAAAACATTTTACCGTCATTATTGGTGTAGTCGCAAGAAAATCATGTTTTACGTGATATATTAAATTCAAAGATTTTTATAATATAATATAAGATTCTTGGACCATAAAAAAAGAATGACTAGAAACTTAATTAAATTCCAACTAAAATGATGAAATAAAAAAAATTTAATTTATCTATAAAGAAAAATTGAAAGATAAAAAATTTTCATATTAAAAAATTATTGTTAGATATTTCGATAAATTTTAAAAAATTTATTTTATAAAAGATAAAAAAGGTGTAAATTCAATTTTTTTTAATTTCATACTTTATGCCTTTAGCTAAAATTACAGGAAAATTAGTTATATTCAGTATACATATTGAGAAAACAGTAATTTGACACATTGGAGAAATCATTCTGGCTGATTGTGTAAATAATGAAACATAATTTGACAGAAAGAATGCCAATGATTGAGTACATTCTTTCATTTCTTTTGCACTTAGTTAATTTCGCTATATGTTGGTTATAAAATTCCAGTTATTAATTTTAAAGTAATATTACTAATACAAATTTTATTTATAAACTACTAACTTAGTTATATCTAAATTCAAATGACATCATTTAAGTCATTTTAATTAAACTAACAAATAAATATTTCAACAAGTTTATAAAGTATTTATAAATAAAATTGACTTTAATATGATTTTGATCATTTTAATATTATAAAATTTTAATTTAGTCTTTAAAATTTTGACTTTGACAATATCGTCTTTTTATATTTTAAAAAATTTTAATTAAATTTTTTAATTAAATTTTTATTTATTTATAAACAAAAAATATTACAGTTAATTAACATGATTAGATCCATTGTTATTTATGTAATGTAATTATTTGAAAATCCAACAAGTAAAATACAAGGAAAAACATGAAAAAATGAGATAAGAAACATGATATAAATTTTTATTTGATAATTTATTAAATAATTATTTTATATGTAATAATAAAAATACATATGTTAATTAACTGTAGTATTATTATTTTATAGATTGAAATATGACAAATAAATATAATTAAAAACATTTTAAAAAGTAATTAAATTATTTAAGTTAAAAATAATGAGAATAAATTAAAGCTTTACAGTACTAAAAGAATAAAAAATGTATTTAACATTAGAAAGTGATTGTGAGATCCAAGTTGTGGATATAAAATAAGGTAATTAAGAAAAAAAAATCTGATCACAAAAAAAATTATGAGAATTACTTTCAATCTTTTTCGAAGTTGCAACTTCATGAAAGCGAAGGGAGACACAGATGGAAGAGAAAGAGATAATATATATATATATATTTTTTTTTTCTCTTTCTCTTTTATTTATATATATTATCATCTATATTATCTCTTTCTCGTGTTGGTTAGATCTTCAAATTCACTGGGCCCATCTCTACTACTTTCCCAACTTTCTTTTCTCTCTTTCTCTTTCTGTGTTTCACACGTGGTGGCTATTATTACACCCAAAAGCATCTAGGCTTTTGGTTAGTTTTTTTATTTTTTATTTTAAGAAAAAAACATTTAGTACACAATACTTAGAAAAATAAAAAATTAAATGAAAAGAATTAAAGAAAAGGTAAGAAAAAGAGAAAATACAAAAATATAAAAAAAACAATTAAAAAAAATCACCAATATAGCTTAGAATCCACATTCACACACAACTTACATGGCTTTTCATAATCTTATTCAACCAACATTTTATATAGATAATTATTTAAAATCTTTTTGAGTGGACTAAGCTCACTATCTCATTTATAAATTACACGCATAAAATTAATAATAATAAATTTTAATTTTAATATAGTGAGACTTTTTATATTCTTTGTAGTCGTTATTTTTATCTTTTTTATGTGTATAGTTCATAAATAACATAATAAATGTAGGTCATGAAAAAATTCCTCTAATTATTTAAAGGTGTGAATTTGAGTCATTATATTCTCATATGGTATCCTAAAGTATTTTTTTTTTCTCTATTGATATTGCTTGCAACATGTAAAAGAGGCATCAATTTAAAAAAAATTGATATTGATCATTTTATAATGTGTATTTGAGTGGACTATGATATTGACAATTAATGGAGAAGTTAGAAACACTTTGATATATGTTAAATATGAAGAGGCATTTAAAATATTTATGTTTAATATATTTATATTTGTGATGTTTAGTGGTATTTAAAGTACTGAAAACCTTAGAATAATACTTTCAGTTCTCATACCATTTAAAAATTAAGAAATTTTATACTTTTTATTTTAATTTTTAGTTATCATTATAATTTTTTTTAATTTATTAATTGTAATATATTACACTTTAAGTTATTACAATCTAATCAAATTATTCTACTATTTAATTAAATGTTAAAGTTAACCGTTATAGTTAATTTAGGCCTATTATGTAATTAAAAAATATAATAAAAAATAAAAAATAATAAATTTATTATATAAAATAATACAAATATCTTAAAAATAAATAAAGATAAAATATTTAATTTAATTTTTATTTTTAATTTAAAAATAAAAGTTAAATTAAATATTTTATCTTTATTTATTTTTAAGATATTTATATTATTTTACATAATAAGTTTATTATTTTTATTTCTATTAAATCTTTTTAATTACATAATTAGTTTATATTAATTAAAATTATTAACTTTTATACTTAATTAAATGATAAAATAATTTAACTAAATTATAATAATTTAAGATATAACGTAATTTAATTAATAAATTAAAAAAATTATAATAACAACTAAAAATTAAAATATAAAAATATAAAATTTTTTAAAAAATTATGAGACTCTCATATCTATTTTATTTTATTCTTTTATGAGATATACTTTTGACAATTTATAACCAGTATATTAAACAAAATTTTAAATATTATAATATATGAGGCTCTTGTAAATTCCAAAATATCAACAGAACAAACAATTAACAGTGTTAACTAAAATTATAAAAAGTGTTAATTAAATAGAATACCACTATATTTTGAGTAGCAAAAGAGTTCTTTCTAAAAATAATAGATTCAAAGCTATCCATTATTGATACTAAAGGAAACATTGGTTGAACAGATTCTTTTAGAGTGATGGGACTTGTGAGAGTGAAATCAAACTCTGATAATTGAAAGAGAGAAGTCAAGGGGATGATGGTGGGCCAGCAAGATTGATTTAATTGATAACATGGATCTGCCGTCAATTAAATTTGTTTTATTCCACCTAATTTTGTTGTTAATAGAATTTATAAATTACAGTACATTTTATGTAATGTTTTTTAAATTTTATAAAAAAATACAAAAGATTATGATCAGGATGCATATAATTATAAAGACAGATTAAATTTATAATTTAAATATGTGATCAATGATTACAATCAGCATAAACGAATTTTTAACACTTTTGATTTCTAAATTTTTGTGGTTAAATAATTTTTGTTTCTTAACTTTTAATTTAAATATATCGAATTTCTTATATTTTTAATTATTAGCAATAATTTAAAAAATAAATAAAATATTAAATTATTTTACTTGAATGATAAGTTAACATGTTAATTTAGCAAAATATCATAGTTTAAACAAGTAAATATAAAATTTTTTAGGTAGATTGATTTAAAAAATATATACTTTAATTTAAAAAAATAAGATAATAGGGACCGGCTTAAAAAGAAATGATTTTTATGAAAATTTTTTAATTAAAAATAAAAACTATTTTGTTTTTAAATATAGTAATTAAGAAAAATTTTATTAATAAATATTAAAATGATATTTTTTTCATAAAATTTTATTATAAATTTTTATTTGAAATTATAATTTTTAACTTAAAAAATATATAATTTTATGTTTTTTTGTCACTGATGTTTTTTTATTTTATTTTATAAATTTATCTAAATAATCTTTTTAACTCAAAATATTTTTTCTCATAAAAAAGTTCCATCAAATGGACCCTACAAGTATTAAGGCGCAAATGTTGAGGACAAATAGAGGAGCCCCCACCCAATCTCAAAGGAGAGAATGCGAAGTTAATTAAAAGCAAATTGAATTGGATCTCTAAAAAACGTGAAAAGAATGAAGATTAACAATATTGTCTAAATACTATGTATTTGTATCTTGGCTTTATATGATCACATTTTACCAATGTGAGACAAATAGAAAGGATAATTTCATTAACATATCTTTAAAGATATATTATTTTATGAAATTAATTTATTCATTTTCTTTTTTTTTATGAAGGAAAAAAAATCTCAAACTGATGTAGGAGGAGAACCAGGACAAAGAAAAAGTAATAGAATATACTCAGATACCTTTATTCAAATTCTATGATACAAGTATCAAATTCCTATGACAAATAGTATTTCAACTAAACCCTAATTTCTTAAATTATACATTTCAAATCCTCAATTACAATTTCTAAATTCCAATTACAAATGCTTGAGAAGTTCAGACAGAATCATTGCCTCCTTAAGCAAAAATGAGGTCATCGTCTTCCTTTCCTGTGATTTACAAACAGTACAAAATGCTCTAGGGGACATCAGAGCTGAGAACAAAACTGAGCCACAAGGAACTGGACCTGTGCTGTGTAGAACAAGTTCCCAAAGTTGGACAACATAATTGGAGTATATCTTGGTGCTTCTAGGATTGAATCTAAGCCAAACCTCCAATTGAGAAAGTTTCAGGTCCTGTTATCATTAAAGGAGGAAGCACCTGAAAAGTAGAAAAGGGAGCAAATGAAGGAAGAGATAGCACAGTGGAGGCAACTAGTGCAGAAGGAGCTTTCGTGAAAACAAGAAACAATACCATAACTTTATCAGCAATGGCATTAAGCATTCATATGGATTATGATAAGCAACAATACTATGACCAGTGATTTAAAAGCATGTTGCTTAGGTATTGATTGTGCGAGGGTATGTATTCTTTGGGGGCCACAATTGCAACAAGTGATGGATTGAGCAAGTGTCTATTCCTGAGGTCCCATGACAAGATAACAACTCGATACAGATGAATAGTAGAATCCAAATTGTAGCTGTTAGTTGACTATCTTTAATGTACACGAGGGACCACTATCATACATTTAATTGCAGCTTGACTAAGGATAAAGCGCCACACAAAGTGGTGGGCATAGATTCAAGTTTCATGCTACATTTTCAAGATGAGAAAGACATTAAATTCAGAAATAACCCGGTGAAATAATTGCAATCTGACGACGGAGTATAGAGCAGAGGAACTGAATTCTACTTGAGAGAATGAAAGGGACAAGTAAACATGCCCACCAGTCTTTTTAAACTTATGCTCGTCTAACATAATGCTTTAGTTATACTAGCACCGCAGGACATATTGTAAGCAATGAAAAAGCAGGATATAAAGGTGACCTAATCTAATTGAATAAGTGATCACCATCAAAAGGTGGTTTGCTAAAGCTAGGAATGCAATTTCTCTTCTATCCTTTTCAATCTAACTTCTTTCACACAATAAACAATGAATGGCTTGCAAGCATCTCGAAAATCAAGTGGACCCCTTCACTTGTCGCTTTCCATAGTTCAACCATCTAGTTTTTGGAAGACTTCAAGGAAAGGAGTCTTATTATCCTCCCTTAATCTTTCTAAAAGTAGTCATTTAACCAAAAACAATTTTTCGGTGGTATCAACTTTGCTCAACATAATCCAACTCTGATACTAAATCTCATCATTCTTTCCTTTCATTTTCTTAATTTTTTTTTAATTTTAACTTTCCCCTATTTCTTAGTTTTGTTTTGTTTTGTTTGCTTGCTTTGGAGAACAATGTACAGTCACTAACAGATAAATAAAAGTGACTTGTCAATCACGTGAAGAAAACATATATTCAAGTATTTAATTAAGCAGGCAGACATACTGTGAAATCATATGATGGCTTCTATCATCTTGCAATTGTCTTGTTAATTACACTGTAGAATAAGCATGCTTCTAAACTAATTAGCCTGTGAACAATGAACAAGATAAAACTGTCAAGTGAAAGTTATGAAATGAGAATGCTCAAGGCATACGGAAAAACAATAAATATGATACACATATATAAATGGGCAGGACATGAAGAAAAAATAAAACTGAAGAATGTCAAGTAAAAAATTTCTTGAATAATCTGAATTCTAGTGTTGAAATTAGACACTCAACATAAGTTAGTGAGCTAACTATGATTTATAATGATGACCTTTATTTGGCAAATAAGATAAATCTAGAAGTGCAAAAATAAGAAGGATTCTTGCAACCAGTCACTGTTAAGGCCATGTCAATTGAGGGCAAAGTAGATGGAAAATCATTTGTCTATCATAATTCACTAAGCATTATGCCGGTTTAGAGTGCTATCAATAAAGAGGAATTTGGATAATTACACACCAAGAATTATTTGACGGGAGATATTTTTATCCAAATCAGAGAACTGGTAGTTGTTTTAGAAAGATTTATATGGGCTGTGCATGTAAAGTCTTGCATCTGTTTACCCAAAAGCAACAAGTAAAATTTCTCCATATAATTGACGTGCTATCCTCATCTTATTGTGGCCAAAGAAATGAGATGAAGTATAAAAGTGGCTTACCCATCTTGCCGCTTACAGCATCATCAATATTAGGTGCTCCATTCGGTGGTCCACTGCTATTGCTGGGTGGAATCATTGTTTGACCATGTTGTACTGCCTGGGAGTCATATCTGAGTACATTCATCGGCTGCAAGACAAAACAAACATCTTAACAAGGAAAATTATTTCAACAGGTACACTATGAGAAACCTAGCAAGAAGGTATAGGAGTCTTTTTTTTCCCTGGTCAGAAGGAAAAAAAAATGAAATTAAGGTTCGTTTGAAAGAAACCAAAACCTGTGAGGCACTTTGCATAAGATGATATCCCATGTAACGTGCATATTGATCTGAAAAAGCTGGATTTGGCATCTGACTTTGGTAATTAAAGGGACCCAAAACAGGAGCTTGGCACATTGCAGCCTGGTTAGGTGTCTGAGCCACAGACATGGGCTGATCAAGTTGTGCTCTTGGTAAATGCATCTGATTCTGAATAAGAGGCAAAGAAGGTGCAGCCATACCCATACCCATACCCATTTGGGATATATAATGCTGAATTCCTGGAAACATCACTGGTGCCATGCCAGCTCCCATCCACATTGCCTAGCAGCAAGAACGAAATTGATCAGTTGTTACCAATTTACCATAGTGAAAAGAATTGGCACATATAAGTTCTTTTATGGTAATTGTACCTGAAGTTGTAACTGAAGTGATTTCAAGTATTCAATCGCCTCATCTAGCATTGATGCTTTGTCTGTCTGCAAACCAGCCCTTAATTAAGTTATTACACCTCTATGATAGGATGTCATGGAAAGGAGAGTCATTTAAAACTAGACAAGCTGGTCCGAAGAGTTGCTTCTTGTGTATTTAATTTTTAACCTTTTTTTTGGGAGTGGGGGAGGCGCATTATGTTATCAACCTTGTATTTTGGCCAAATTATCAACCTTTAGTAATGAACTCAACGGAATCTCTCTCTCTCTCTCTCATTCACTCGCTTTCTTTATTTAAACATGTTTCATGCCTTCTTTACTTAAGCACTGATTCCAAACCAAGCAGTCAGTGATAGTCACCATGCATTATGAAAGCCAACCTTATTACTGTGAGGTATGAGTTGTTGCAATGCCCTCATCTTCTCATTGATCCTATCTCTTCGTCTCTGCATCAGTAAAACTATACTAGTAAGAGTTAAAATCACAAATTATTCAATGTAACCAAAAAGTACCAAGCTCTCACCCTTTCTGAGAGATTATGCACTTCAGCTGCACGGTTCCTTCGGGAAGACCCTGACCGCTGCGCTGGCTTATTTTCAACAGCTGATTTGAGTTCTGTGGCCTATTATACATGGAGACAGAGCTCAGGGTCCAGAGACAACAAGCAAGCATTTAACCATGAAGATAAATGAAGATGAGGGATGGCTTCACCTCACTTTGTTCCTCTGATTCTTCTGCATCTGTAACTTTCCGTTTTTGGCCATGGGTTCTTGTAGACTTGGAACAAGTTTTTGCAAGACTACTGCCCGAGCCATCAGATGATGAAGTCACAGTTGGTTCAAGTACCTCTGATTTCCCTTTTTCTCTCTGAGGAATTGTTTTCCGGACCTCATCCCTAAAGGGTTCAGGCTCAGCATATAAAGTAGCATTCCAAACACCATTGCTTGATATCCTGCTTACATCTGGGTCTTGAGGGATTTGGTTGCTGCCACTGTGACTTGAACCAACTGTCATCGCTGAGCATTCTCTATGCTCACTTTGCAATAGATTACCAGTACCTTTCTGTAAAAATTGTGTATTAGAAGAGGCTGAAGCTACCTTGGGGGGTGCTGAAAACTGAGATAAATTGAGGACTTTTCGTGATCCACTAAAGTCAATGTTTTTCTGAGATGAATCGGGAAAATGAAATCTTGGAGCTGGAATAGGATTTCCTGAGAATTCCTGAGCACAGGAGGGTTTAATATTAGGTGGTTGTGAACTTGCAGTCACATGGGGGGTACTGTAGGAACTAAATTTGACAAGCTTTCCTTCTTCAAATTGCTTGATTGGCTTATCAGACTCAACTGCACAAGATGGCAATTCAGATAAGAAGTTTGAACAGAATTCTTGTTCCAATGGATCATCAAATGGGTATTGGATCCATGAGGCTGTCTCATCTGCTTGAATCAAATTACTTGAGTTTCCATATGACTCGGTAGCCCTTATTGTTGATTGATCATTTTTCTGAAACTGTCTTGAGTTGATAGTATTCGCAACCGGTTTCCTTTGTGTTTGGCTGTGAAAAACTACCTGTCCATTTTGCCATAGGAGCTCCACAAGTTCTTGGTCTGGCCTGTAGAATTGACCAAAGCGATAAATTATACTTAAAGCAAAGGTAATTGGGAGAAGAACAATATCCTGCTTTGATAGATATAGATCGCACACACCCTATGGGCTTCTTTTGATCGGTGACACAGGCATCACTCTCAAAATTCCAACCAGGAACACTATTATTCATGGCTAACCAAACCAGTTATCTGTGGAACAAGAGAGAAGAGAATTTCAGATTTTGTATAGAATACAATCAAAATCGGAGACACTCGAGTGCCGGAGTTTTGACTCCTTAGTAACCTTTATATGCAGAATAAAATAATCTGTACAGTCCAGCTAATTGAATAATCAAATGAGCACATAACTTTTAAGTGAAACAAGAAATAAAAAAAACAGAAAGCCTTTGGATCATGTATGAAACTTTACCAGCAGAGGAGAGAGCAAACCCAATGAAACAAAACCAAAAGTTGTTTTGTCATTCTGAATTTAATAAATAAATAAAGCACGACAAGTTCAACCTTCAAGAGGCCCAAAAAGGAATTTCAACTGTTGAAAGTTACAAGCACATTTCACAAGAAGAATAAAAAATACCCAATTGGGTAAAATATGAGATAGTCTGCTTGGAGAAAGCAATATAAAAATAGAAGACACAGGAGCGTAAACACAAGAAAAGGCACAAATTCCAAAAATTAGGAATGATTTACAAATTACTGAAAACTTTACTTACTTTGATCAACAATGAAAGCCATAAAGTACCAAAATTTGATTCATCTTAAGAGAGGAAAAGAAAAACCCATAAAGTAAGCACCATAATATTAAGATAAGGAGCAGAAAAGGAAAAACCCACCTGAGCTTGTGACTGCTTAAAGTACAAGTGGAAGGTAGTTTTAGCAACAGAAAGAAGCCCCTCCAGCCCTCCTTCTCTCTCTTTCTCACCTCTATGTGAATGTGTGCTTCTTCTTCTTCTTCGGAAGTGTAAGAACAGAGTATACAGGGCAGAGTTTTTAACAGCCGGAACGACAGTGACATCAACAGAGAGAGAAAGAGAGAGAGAGAGCCAAGATCCCATGGTAATGTGGCGCTTGGGCTTGGAAGCAGCGAGAAAAACATGGATGGACAGGTGGCAGATGATGAATGAAATTGAGGGGTGTGAGTGTGAAAGCGGGACCAGTGGCCAGTGGAGGGATATAAATTGGAAAATGCCTCTCTCTCTCTCTCTCTCTCTCTCTCTCTCTCTCTCTCTGGGTTTTTGGTTGTTATTTTAAATGCGAAGAAATCTAATTCCCCATGCACAATTGCAAATGGAGGGTGTTATCTAAAACTCCATTCTTGGTGGCGCCACTTGGCAGTGACAAGGTGTATTTTTATTTATTGGGAATATATAGAAATTTTTATGTAAATTCAATATCTCTATCTTTAATAAATTTAAGAAAAATTTATTATTTGATGTATATTGGATACTAAATTTTTAAACAGTTTTACATATTGTTTATAATTTTTTTGAAAAGAAGTTATTATGTTATGGTTATAACTTATAACTAATTATTTTTTATAATTATTTAGTTGTTTTTATAATACAATAATTATTTTTTATAATTATCTAATTATTTTTTGTAACACAATAATTATTTTTATAATACAATAATTATTTTTATGAAAAGGAAAAAAAAGAACACTAGTTAAAAATTTGGTGCTATAAAACATCAAATGACAATTTAGTATTTTAATAAACACTAAATAATAATTTTTTTAAATTCAATATCTCTATATATAACTCATTTGTATATTTACTATTCACTGGGCCAAAAAAATTTCAACTTCTAATTTAGTCATAAATTTTTTTTTCAAGTTCTCTAATATATATATATATATATATTAGTAAAATAGTCATGTGGTAAGCAGACATGCTTTAGCAAAATACATACATGAATGTTAATATGACTCAAATCATTTTGATGATAGAATACATATTAAAAAATTAAATTGAAAATAATAAAAATTTTAAAGACTAAATTAAGAATTAAATATTTTTTTTAGCATACAAATAGTGTTGTAGAGGTTAGCAAACTCCACAATTTTTAAGACAAAAAAATATTTATCTCCCTTTAAAATGAAAAATAAAATAAGATTTTAACCATTTCATTTTGAAGGAAATAATAAATATAAGGGAAGATGTTATGAGTAAATGAATGTGGTACTCCTAAATTTATTATTTCCTTCTTCGATTAAAATGAATGTGTTTGTATATGATTAATTTCTTTATCTTAACATGTAACCAATTATCCCCACACATAAATATGAATCAAGTGGGCATTGTCATGAAAAACAATATTTTTTTAATGTACTTTTGAATTTAACAGGAGATATTTAATTTTATATACAATTTTAAAATAATGGATTCAATATTTTCATATAGTGCTATTTTAAAATAATTTTATAGTTATGTAAGGGGTTAGAGAACATAGTAAATCTCATTAGGCATCATTTTAAAATGGTGTTTGCTAGGCTAGTAAGAATACTTCATGAGTAGCTTCTTTTTTGTTTGTTTTAGTTTTTGTATTTTTTTATAATTTTTATTTGAAGAAATGATTTAAAAGAATATAAAAAAATAAAAGAATTTTCTTACTTTTTTTTTGTATTTCTTCTTTGTTTATTTATTTATTTTTGAATACTTGTGTTATGAAAACTATTTTTAAATTCTTTTAAATTATTTCTTAAAATAAAAATTATACAAAAATACAAAAAGTAAAACACAAAAATAAAAAACTACTCATGAAGTATTTTTAGTAGCATAATACACACCTTAAATAATCATATTTTGTAATTATTTAATTTTTAGTATAAACGAATTAATACATATTTATTTTTATAATTATTCAATAATTTTTTTAATTCATTTCACTTCAAGTCAAGTACCTTTAAAAATATTGTATTTATAACAATGCTTCATGAAATTTAATATTCTCATATAATATTATTTTGAAACATCAAAGGAGAAGATGAATCTCAAAAAGATTTTAGAATACGAGTTATCTCTAAAAATGGTAAAACGTAATTGAAACTTTAATATATATATATTTTTTTTAATGGCAGAAATTTACCTTAATAACAACTTGACCCCAATCTATGCTTTTTGGTATAATAGCATACATCACATATTCAGATTTGTTGTGAATATATTAGGATATATATTTAAATGGATAAAAGAACTTTGAAAGAAAAAAAAAAGGAAAGAGAATGTTTCATTTAAAAATTTTCCACCATTTTCTTATTTAATTTAGTTTAATTTATTTTATTTTATAAAGAGAAGAGGAGAATGAAGGAATCTTAACCCACCTCTACAAATTTTCCAAATTATCCCTCTTTATGTTTCTAATTTCTAATATCCTCGCATTCAAAAATTTGACTTGTTACTTTTAAATGTTCTTAAAAAAAATATTTTTTATAAAATAAGAAGTTGATTATAAAAAATAAGGTGTTTTTAAAAAAAATATTATTTTCTTTAAATGTAGTAAAATTTTTATTTTATTTCTTATTTTGTCAATCTCCTTAACTGAAGACGGGCGGATCTTCATGGAGACAGGGAGGGGTTAAGGCCCCCCAAAAATTTTTTTATGTAAATATACTTTTTTAAAAATTATTTTGCCCTCTTAAAATTTTTTTATGTAAAAAAATTTTTTAAAAATTATTTGTCCTCCCAAAAAAAATGTTTTATGTAACTAATGCTTTAAAAAAATTATTTATTATATAATTTTTTAATAATATATCTATAGTTAAAAATGAATGTGTAAAAGATGTGTAGCAAATATAATCACAACTTACAAATATTATTTCTTTAAATTTTATAATTAGAGAAAAAGACTAAAATATAATAATAGTTTGGGTTAGTTGTGAGTTTGTGGTCCCATTTCGTTTATTTAGTGTTGAAATTTATTTGTTTTTAGTAGATTTAGTAGAGTTAAAATGTGATTTGTGATATTAAATACTTGATTTATTTAACTATTGTTAGAGTCATTACATTATGATTATATAACCTTTATATTGAATTATGTAAACATTTTCAGGATGAACCAGAGTTAAAATATGTGTGAGAAAGTTAAAATTTGAGATTATTTAGAAATCTCTGTATTTGTTATTGATTCTCTATTTGAGGCCTATGTCATCATGCATGCTTATGAGAATTATTTTTAGTTAATATCATGATTATCATTCTCAATTGTTCATACTTATAAGAACTTTTATAACTGTTTGAATTATATTGAAGTCATTTTTAAATAATCAGGTTATTTAAAAGTAATAAGTTTATCTTAAAATAACATCAGGGTAAAGAATAAGAAAATTGATTCATTTTTCAAGAGAAAAACTAATGACAAAATAAAAAATAACATAACTTTTATATTTTTAACTCCTACAAAAATTGATTTGAGACCAATTCCCCCCCCCATTGATTTAGTTGAAGATTTACCAAGTGAAAAAGTCAAAAAATTTATTTATTTTAATTATTTTTAAAAAAATATGAACAATTTAAATTTTATCAAAAAGTTAAAAAAAAGGAAATAAGCCTTAAAAGGTTTATTAAATAGGGAAGGAGGTGTATTCTTAGTTTGACTATTCAGCATCGAAATTTTAAGATGAGTAATTAAAAAAATTTATTTTTCTAAATTGAAAAATACACCTTTAAAATTAAATATGTAAAAAAATATATTATAATATACAAATATCATTTTTAAGTAATTCATTTTTGCCATGTTATTATGGGAATTTTTTTATTTTTTTATAATGTAAAAGAATTTAAAAAGAAAGAGAATTTTTATTTTATTTTTAAATATTTATGTTATAAAAATTTTTATTTATTTTAAATTCTGTTAAAATAAAAATTATAAAAAAAAAAGATTACTCCTAAAAATTTGGCTACTCGGATAAGATCGCAGCCATTTGAGAAACCTTTGTCCGACGGCAATTTGAAACAACTTTGTCTAGTGGACATTTGTGTGAAAAACGTAGTCAAATCAAATGTTCCGTCTTGGTTCATGTGACACAGCGTGGCTGGTTGACCAACTCCACCGGGCGGTGGATTGGGCCATTGGGTAGACCAGCCCATCAGAGTTTGCAAAATTTAATTTTTTATAGAAAATCAGTAACTCATTAAATTACTTTTGTTTTCTTTATTAATTTTATGCTATCTTAAAAATAAAATTTTTTATTAGAAATTAAATAAGCCAACCCCTTTACCTGTCGGTTAATTTATATTCAAAATTGGTGTCTGGCTAGATTTTTGTTTTTCCACACATTTTTGATTAATTTATTTTTTCAATTAAGATATTTACAAAAAAAATTATTCATCTAAGAAATATTTTTTTAATAATAATAATAATAATATCACTCACCCTTCATGTTATGCATGGTGCATCCAATGCCTCTTCCATATTTTAGTTAATTTGGACAATGCCAAAGAGTTTTCAAATTCAAAATTTTACATGGAATACATTTTTAACTATATAGTTCTTGCTTTATATTGGAAGTATTATTTATATATTTTGAAATTATATTTATTTTTGGATTATAATCATTGAGCTTTAATTTTATGAACATGCTCTCTTGGGTGCCATGACTCCCAGACCCCTTGGTGCCAAAATGTGTCATGTCACATGTGCTATATACAAATTCGTTTTAATTATATCATTATTATACTTATTTTAAGATAATTGTACGTTAATTATTTGGATTTAAACCTTAAGACTAAATGCATTAGGCCGATGTGAGGGTTGTACTCTTAACATCGTCTTAGATTAATGCCTAAATTGGTCCAAGAATATTTTTCTGTATAAACCAAAAAAAAGATTAATTCTAAATTTCTAAAGTGTCACACTTCTACTTGCTCAGTCGGCTTTCCCAACTTAAAGCATCATTCCACTATATCAAAAATGTTCAAATTATACATTGCAATTTAAACAAAAAGAATGAGTCTTTGTGGAAGGCTTTTCAAACTTAATCTCTTGTCGTATCTTGTTGGAGCAACAAAACTAATCCAGATTTCCTAAAGTTTAAGGGTAAATTTTAGAGAGAGAAAAATATACACAAAAATAAGTCAAGTAGAACGTACCTAAATACAGGGACTCCACTCATTCTCTCTTCTTTCTCTTCTCTCTCTTCCCTATATCTATCTCACTTCAAAAATCTCATTTCCAACAAAACAAATATGCATTTGGGGGAAGAAGTAAGGCCTGACCCTTTGTTAGGAATTCTATGACTGTAAGTTTATGCTTGAAGGGCCGATTGGTGGATTTTCTGGAAATAATTTAATTCCAGTTGGAGCACTTGCTAAGATGAAGTTATTGTGTAAATGTTTATAGCATAAAACAAATAGAAAATTAGAAATACAGGAAACTTGATGCATTAGATATTATGCTTTTACTTAAATGCTATATATATATATAATGGAAACCCAATGGAACAGTTGAACTTGATGCCCAACAAACAAAATGGAAGTCTGGATTTTTTATTAATTACATTAATAACCATGAGAGATATATATACTAATCTATGTAGTTGGCTCATAGTTAGACTTAGCCTAATCATAAATTAAATCGAGTTTGACTTTTGCTAATTTTTAAAAGATTTGAACTTAAAATCTGACTTGTGATCAGGTCTATCTATGAAAGTTTGAGCACTGCAATTAATCAAATGCGCCTAGTTTTCAATGTTTTTGAAGCCAAACTGGTAGCCTACAGCTGGAAGGTATGATACTAATTCTTGAGATATAAAATTTCAGTTTACTCAAGAAATTAGGGCTAAACAACAAAACCTATACGAGCAGAAAAGAGTGCTGAATTTCTTGAAGTAAGAAAGATTAAGTAACTGAAATGTGATCGTGAGAAATATCATTCCCTTTGTGATGCTGATATATCATGGAATGTGAAAATCAAAATATAAATCATAAGGAAGAAGTAGATTATAGCAAGCACATTCATTAATGGGAAGAAGTTCACCTTCAGCTAGCAGTTGGTGAGTTAATTATGAGACTATTCAATCAATGTAATCAATCCCATGTTCATCCCAGGCAAGGCATGCAACCTTGATTTCACCATATTTTTTCATGGTCCAGTAGATAAGTTGAGTCTAGATCAGTTTACTAGGTTTGAAGCCAATGGAAAAGCCTCTCTTCTTAACCTTCTCAGAATCCTCACTCTGAAATCAACCATCCTCTAAGATTACTGTCAACTTCCCCACCCCACCAAAGGGGTGGGAATTGCTGTTATCATTTATAACACTCCAACTACTTAATTCCAGCATTGAATGTTGTTCATGGATATGTGAAACTCATGACTGCCTCTTTCATTGTCAAAGGGAACATGCTAGATATGTCAGAGATTTGATCTTTTAAATACTCATTTCTTATATATTGGTCTGGTCTATGTAAACGGAGTTTGCTTTATAATTTCTCCTTGTATAGACTGGGTTGTCTAACAATTATCAGTAGACTAAACAAATATGAGCAACCACATGCATGTCCAAATACTTTTGTTCCACTTCTAATATGTGAACGTGAATATTTCTCATTGTTTTAGTCTATCAAAAACTGATAGATTAAGTCTATAGAAGATTTTTTTTTTATTGATTTAGCTTCGACTAAAGTCAATTCAAGAGACATTTTCAGTGGCACTCGCTTATAACCTACAAATATTTATTTTTTATTAACTTAGTTTATCTATTTTTGATATTTTGATAAACTAACTAATTAAGCGTGCCTAAGAATTTTTCGATAGAATTTACAATAGAGTGAAATGGTAAATTTTCCGAATTAATCAAAATACCACATTGGAGCAACTCTCAGCCTTGGAGTGGTAATTTTTCTGAATCATTAATAGATCAGTTATGTAATCAATCTGAATCATCCTGTAAATAGCTTCGTTAAGTTTTTCAGATATTCAGTACGTTTCTCTAAAGAAACTCCATTGATCTTCTCAAATATGGTTTTTATAAATGATTATATATATATATATATGACTCCGAACACTCCTATTTATACTGAACTTTGAAGCGTCAACGACTCACAAACAGAATCCGTAATTTCTAGAAAAGGTGACTTTTTTATTATTATATATACTTTGAAATTGTATGTTTTTATAATTTATTGATTAAATTATAAATTAAAAAATAAAGCAAGAATTTCAATATACTATCTAATCCTAAAAAAGCAATCTCTTACCTCTTAAGAAATAGTGTTAATAGAAACTGAAATTATAAGAGTGATGTTATAGAGAACATGATCTTTTAAGAAATTTTTACTATTAAACACAAGTTAAAATTTATTAATTAAATAATTCATATAAAAATCTAAATTTAAAAATAAAAATTCTCAAGAGATTAATCAATCCATAGCATCACCTCAATTATAATTTGGAACAAACACCAAATAATGATAGGGTATACTTAGTAAGACTTCTTTTCCTCTTCTCAATGATAGGGTATACTTGGGCAGCCCCTCTTTTGCTTGGTTTCATGCATTTTTCTTCTTCTCTTTTTTTGTAGGAGATTTTTTTTTTTCTTTTTGAAAGCTTACTCTCTTTAATGAGAAACTGATTTAAGTAGTTGCTGTTTTGAAGATTTGCAATTCTGAACTTTAGATCTACTACTTTGGCCATGAATTGATTGAGAAGCAGAATGTTCTTGAGAAGATAACACGCTCAGAGAAAGTTGAGGGGTGTTGCTTTTCTTGATTGTCTTCCATTTTTTCTTCTACTTTATATAGTTAATGTAAGTTTGGTGAAATGTATTGTTAATCATATGTGCTTTCCTTGAATGGTAAATCACCTCTCCTCAAAATTGTAAATTAAAGAAGTATCACCCCAAGAGCAAGCTCCAATTCCAAACCACTTCTCTTTCTCTATCATGACGGTAGCAGAATCCCCTGAAGCAACTGCTCTGATAAGAAGGTCCATGGATTAACACAGAGAGAGAGAGAGAGAGAACCATATATACTAGTAAAACATAAAACATATATTATATATCCAGTGTAACCATAGGACGTACTACGTTTATTATAATGTAAATATGAGTAGCATATAACTAGTGTAAGCAAGATTATAGAGGTTTATAGTACATATAAATACCCCATCATCTCATATGCTGCTATATCATGCGTGCCATTCGTAACAAAACACGCTCATATTAACTCTTTCGTCCCTTATCTATAATATATATATATATATATATTGCTCTTGATCTACTCAGACATGGTAGTGCGGCTAGTGCCAAAACTTCTATGCTGCTGGGGCTACATCAATCCCATTATCATCGTCGTCGTCGTCACCATCATTCTCGACTCGAAAGCTGAGAAATTCAGTTTCAGCCCAACTCTTAACCTTGACAAACTTGTGAAGAAGAGCAGGATCCATGCAGCTTATGACCACCATTATTGCAGTTATTTGTCAAACAGATGACAGAATTGTATGCTATGAAACTGCCTTGGTTGTAACCTGTAGGCCTTTGACTCATGATCGTCACTAGTCTTCAACCCTCTCTCATTTATACCCACAAGATTGGGGCCACTACGGCACTACGAAAAGGATATGTTTGATAATTGAGAGGAAAGGGAAAGGAATATTAGAGTCTAAGGGAAAAAAAAAAGAAAATTAAATGATCATTTTCCTTTCCTTGCTTAGAAGTTTAAATTTCACAAGCAAAAAAAAATAGAAAATGGAAGAAAAGAAAATACTTAATTATAATTCTTTTATGAAAATGATTGCTTATGAAAATTTACTTTATTACATTGAAATTTAAGAAAATAATGAATTGTATGGTAGTAAGTATTTAGTTTATCAATTGAAGGACCTTAAAAATATAAAGGAATATGGAGTTTGGAAGGTCACTTAAAACTCCCTCATTCTTAGACTAGAATCACAGAACCTGATCTTGTTAAATCCAATGCCTCCTCCGGCCTGCCTATGCCTGCCCGTGCATCCGAAGGTTAACAATTGACAGGATCCACTCATGTATATTAAAGGATCCAGACGCCTCATTCTCCTACCTTCCTTCCAAAAAAATCCCAATGAAGTTCTCTTCTTTTTTTTCTCCATTATCTCTCATCCAAACATACCCTAAAAGTCTAAGGACCCTATGCACTTTAGAGAATAACGTACAAGGGAATAATCGTTGATCTAAGTAATTATTGGTTTAAATAATTTAAAGAGTTCTCGTCATCAATTATTCATTAGCACTTGCGTTTTTAAAATGCACTCTGCACTACTTTAGAGGAGAGTCAAATTGGAGAAGATTAGTTAAGACTAGTGGTGTCAAGTGGAAATATTCCACAGATTTTTGGGGAAAGGAGATTGTTCTTTTTGCTGTGGTCTCTTTCATTGGCAGGATTGAGAACTTTTGGATTTGATCAGTGCAAGGGAGGAAAACGATGAGTTGGGAAGGGTGGTGTCCATAGATTTGGTCCAAATGGACAAGTGAGGGCCCTGACTTGAGCAAAGCTCATGCCTAGTGCTTGCTGTGCTCATTGCACTTGTGTCTACCACCATTCTTCCACACTGCATTCACATGCATTCCTATGACACCCTGGATGCCCCAATTCTCTCCCTAAAAGCTCAATCTAAAGGGCCAAAGGCCAAATATCTGTGCAGGTTTTGGCCAATAATTGTGGTCATGCCCAGTAAAAAAAGAGGATGAGAGTATATAATACATGGTAAATTACTGTAACTCTCTTACAATTTAATAATATAATACTTAGTACTTATTTTTAAAATGATACTCATATTTCTTATGAATGTGTGAAAATATTAATTTTCCGTTAACACTAATATAATAAGTAAATAAGAAATAAGGATAAACTAGTTTTTTTACACATTCATCGGAGAGATGAGTATTATTTAAAAACAAGAGATTGTTGAATGTTAAAATACCAAATCTCACAAAAGACTACGGTAATATACCATCTAATATAAGAGTTATTTGGAATGATAATATTTTATATATAGTGTAATATTTTAGATGTCATTATATAAGATATCAAGGTAGGTATAAAATATTATGATATATATCATTATTATGTTTGGTAAAAATTGTAAGAAAAAAAGGAATATAATTATCATTTTAAAAAATTTATAAAGATAAAAGTGGTAGCATTGATGCTATATCCTTATAATTTAAGGGTGGTGTAAGATACTTTCAGAATTGTATCATCTTATAGTTAGTACTCTAGCATTATTTTATATGATATCGGGCATCTTATAAAACAATGTATTTTTAGTATGATTGATAATTGGAATTGTTAAAAAAAAATAATACAATTAGTATTTTATAAAAGTTAGTAATAGTTGTTATTGGGTATGCCATCATTTTTATCATGAATGTTATTAAGGGACATGCATCAAGATGTATGTGTTTGGTGTACTATATCCAAGATATTTGGTGGCATTAAAAATATTAAAATCCATAAGATAACATCATTTTGGATGATATTTCATACTATCCAAAAATCATGGATCTCATAACTCTAAAATTTTAATTATACTAATTTTTATAAAATATTATTTGTAGTATTTCTTTGATAACTTTTTATGTTTCATATTAAATATGAAAATTTTATATATTGATATCATATATCATAGTACTTTGAGATACTAAAGAATATAAGATATTAATATACTAAACGAGAATTTTAAAATATTGGAGGTGCGCATGCTGGAGAAGAACTTAAAAATGACAACTTAATATACTGTATCAAAAAAATGACAACTTAGGTATATGACATCTCTACTATTTTTGAATAATTGGGTTAGATAAAGTATGAGTCTAATAAATAGAGACATTTTAAATATATGGTTGCTAAAGATACTAAGACCAAAATGGCTCCATATATATATGTGCGTTTGTTGAATTCTCTTATGACTTTTTCAAATAGTTGTGTGGCTCTAATAGAGAGACTTGGCTTCATATTCGTTTGTATAGTTCAAGTTTCACCTTAATTACTTATAGTGACATCTTTCTTTCTTTGAGTGGACTCAAATGATTTGGTCATTGAAAAAGTAAACAAGTTTTTAAAATGAATATATTTGCATATATATATATATATATGATATATTAAATTAAAATCATGATAGTAAGTCCTTTTCTACGTAGGATTCTGCTTATGTAAGAAGCACTTATTATATTTTATATGAGATGATTGTGTACATGTCATGATATTGTAATCACAGAGTCACACTGGACTTTTGAGGTTTTTATTAGATTTAATAAAGTTTTCATGCTAGAAAAGGAAGACTAAGCTGCAACGAATTTTAAATATTTAAGAATTATTTATGTACTAACAAAAATTAAGATTAGAACTAAATTTACTTAATAAATTAGGCTCTTTCTATCATAGATACTTTTTCTACCTTACTGATCATGAGTGTTTTGATTTTTTAGTTTTATTTTAAGAAACAATTAAAAACATCTAAAAAAAATCAAAAGAATTGTTTTACTTTTTTTTTGTTTTTTATTTTATTTTTTTAATTTATTTTTGAATATTTGTGTTATAGTTTTTTTTTAAAATTTTCTTAAAATAAAAATTATAAAAAACTAAAAACTAAAAATAAAAAATAAAAAACTCCCCATTCATGAGTAGAGATACTCATGAGTGGGGGTAACAATCCCCATAGAACATACCAATATTCAACTGAGAAACTATGATGGTCCAAATTAAATTGGCTAATATACTCTTCTTTTAGGACAAAAAAAATGTAAAGTAACGTTATTCTTACAAATTAAATGTCACACACTTATTATCTTATCATTATTGTACACATCTGATCATAATGAGTAGGTAAGCAAATTTGATAGAGAAAATTTTTGTATGAGTTTTGTGAGAATTATTTTAATTTCGTGATAAGAGCATTCTTCATTTGATAAAAGAGAAATGCTCTACTCTCATAAATCTTACGAAGATTCTCTTACAAACCCACTTAACCTCTGTTACAACGTAACGGCCGGTGAAAAGCCATCATTTTATGACTTTAGGCGCGTAAGGGAAAACGCAGAGAAAATGAGAGTCGCCACCAATTAATTAGAAGGATAATTGAGATCCTAAAAAAAAGAAAGGAAAACTGGCCATTGGAATCAGAGGAAGGGTTTGGGAGTCTAATTACTTGTGGGAAAGGTATTAGGCACCCCACAACGTTCATCATTAAGGATGGTTATCCTAAATTGTTCGTACTTTAAAATTTTTAATTTATTTTTAAATTACCCATTTTTATTAATAAAAAAAATAATGGAGAAATAAATAACTAGACTTGTCTTACCAAGTAAATGCCTACATATCCCGAAAGGGATCAAGATCAACGGAGGTTGAAAATGATTTTGTTAATTTGATTAAGCAAAAAGACATTAGGACGTCCAGGGAAACATAAAATTTCACGTAAAACCTAGAAAATGAATTAGGAATGGAACATTGGGAAGAATATACTTCCATTGAATGCCAGACAAAATTAAAACTTTGGGAAAATAAAATCTTACTGAAAGTATAGAAAGAGAAATAAGTGGGACCTCGGGGAAGATGAACTTCCACTGAAAGCCCGTGAGATTTTAGGATATTGGGGAATATGTAATTCCACTGGATGTCACAAAGATTAGGACTTTAGAGAAAGTAAACAAACTCCTACTAAAAGTCCTTTGAAAGTTGGGTTATTGGGGCACGAATAAAATTTATAAAAATATTTAGGCAAGAACGAAAGTTATGGAAATAGTAAGGCTGAAATACAATTTTTGAAAACTAGGGGTTGAAATGTAATTACTAAAAGTAATGGGGCCAAAATGTAATTACTAAAAATAATGGGACTAAAATAAAATTGCTAAAAGTATTATGGCCAAAATAAAATTACTAAAAGTAATAGGGGACGAAATGCAATTACTAAAAACCAGGAGGCCAAAATGCAATAAAAAAAATTGAGAGGCTAAGACGTAATTTTTGAAAATATAAAAAGTATAAGGGTCAAACTACAATTTTCTAAAAATATAGAGATCAAACTGCAATTTTCTAAAAATGCTTTTACTCCTAAGTCAAAGGTTATTCGAAAGGGTATCAATCTTCTTTAAGCTAAGTATATTTAATAACTATTCACTTAAGTCATTAAAGCTTATTGAGAGTAAATGGACCTCGAGCTTTTATGTTTTTTTTTTTTTATCAATTCAAGTGTGCCTTTGAAACCCTACCTAAGGGACCCGATTAGGTGGGCCTTTAAAACCTTTTTGAGAAACTTTAAAATGGGTTTTTGAAACCCAAATTGCTTTTTATTAAAGGACCGTTGGAGCCCTGAAATATTGTTTTACAATTTATGTGCTCTTGGATTTCACGTGTATAGAGAATGTATGAATGCACTAACTACACTCTAATAAACATACTATCACTGAGAATGGAACTTAATCGTGGACTCCTCTGTTCCCAGCCTTCCTTTACCTTTAAGCATGATATTTAATAGCAAAATTCTCCAACTCACCCACAGGACCCAGCAATCAGTCCAGGAATAGCAATCATGAGAAAGGAAATGACCTAAACTAACTGACCAGTCATTTAAAATCCTATGGCTCTAACCAATAATCACAAAGAACACACCAAATGATCCAAATATGAAGGTAGATAATTAAGTAATTACTGAGATCACATGCTTGCATCACCCCTTTATCTATGCACCCTCCTAAGTCTTTTGCTTGTGTTTAGCCATTAAATAATACTTGATTGGGTTACAGTAGGAGTGGGATTACCCCCTTTTTATACACTGCCAAATCTCTCACCCACACAATGCTTAACATTCCCATTTGGTTTGCATGAAAACATAAACAATCAGCCAACTGAATCTGGGGATAATCATTCATTTAAACATGCAACAAGGTATTTAGTCAATGATACTAACCACATTTACTCAGATAAAACCCAACAATTCACTTTATCAAGACCAACACGTTGATATTCATTCATCTTTCACACATGACAGTATTGATTTATGATAATATAACAGGCGCTGAATCAGTTTGCTGTATTCCCAAGACCTATGTAGGACCCATGCATAAAACTATTTGCAAAATGGAGATTAATAGAAATAATGCTAAAATTCTTCATATAATCAGTACTTCCCACATGCTAAATTTATTTTAAAATCATAGTCCCCATCATCCACCGGAAAATCAAGACTTCATATTTAGGATTCTTATTTCATATGGCAATGTCAGTGAATTCCAAGGCAAATAATCAAGAATGCTTATTAAGAGAGAGATGACAGATTGTATGTTGGGTCATTGATAACATAACCTAGCTATTTCAAAGATTATTATGCAAGGCATTAGCATCAATAGGCGCAATCACTTTGAGACCGTGTTCGAACTATGCACATTATGCTACTAGAGAAACAGAATTCCTAAACGTAAGAGAGGCATTTGAGATGCTAAATCAAAACATGCCCAAAATGAAAGTTAAACTTTATTTATGAACAATGAAATCCAAGTCTGAAGCATCCTATAAACCATATCCAAAAATACACAGATTATTAGACTGGAAATCAGGCCAGTAAAGATTCAACCAGAGATTCAACTCAAACCAATATGCTAGGCAACCAACAACACTAGTTCCAAATGTATAAATGGAGGATTTGGATTAAACAATTACAGAACCATCAATGAACTTTAAAAAAAATCCAAAAATTGACACCATGAATTCAAATAATCAAAAAACAGCAAAATGAACCCTATTCGAGATCAATGAAGTAATACTCGGAACAGAGGAGGGGAATAAGTCGTACTTATCGGCAATTTCCTAATTCCTATTAAAACAAAAGCTTTTGCCGTTTCCCTCAATGATTTTCCTATTTTGCTCTCAATTCCGTCTCTTCTTAGAAGATTTTCGTTGCGTTGCTCTCTCAACTCTTTGTCCTCTTTTCTTTTTATAACCAACAAGTCAGAGGATAGAAATCAATTCTTTCTAATAATTCCCTTCAATCAAATCCTCCACCTTACGACGTCAAACGAAATAGAATAAGCAAATAAATTTAAGGTTTCCCCTTTAATGGTGAATGAGAGAAGATGGAGATTTGGTGGCGAGAATCACGGTATGTTTAAGGCTACCATCGAAAATCAGGGAAAGCGGATTGGAGAACGAGCAGGCAAGGTGATGCAGAGATGAAAGGAAAACATAGAGGTGGCAGGGGTGAAAGGGAAACCGACGAGATGGCAGGAGACAAAGGGAAATCGGCGAGATGACAGGGGTGAAATGGAAACAGAGGTGAGAATAACCGGTGGGATAGCAGGGGTGATTGGGACGCGCAGAGACAGAAGAGGATTTGAGGATTTAGGGTTAAAGGGATTTCGAGTCAAGCAATTACGGTTATGGGGCTCCGGGTTGGATCCAGTTTTGGATGGGCTGAAGGTGGGCCGGATCTGGCGGGTGTTATTGGACTAGACCAAAAAAAATTTTGTGGATGGCCAAAAATGGCCTTTGGACTCTTCTTTTTTTATTTTATTTTCTTATTTCTTATTTTTTGTTTTTTTAATTAATTAAAATTATTTATTATTTATTATTTATTTTCTTTTCTTTTGAGAGAAAATTATTAATTATAAAAAAGACAACTGGACAAAATTAAGTGTTCACAACCTCATTTTACATCAGTACATCCATCACTTTACACTAAGCTTTAACCTCTTACAATATGATCATATAGTGAGTTTGTGAGTAGTGTGTTTTGTAAGACCAAGATTTCTCATCAAGATATAACCTCTCGAGAAACTCTACTCTCACGTAATATTTTCTCACAATTTTTTTTTAATTACTCAAAAAAAAATTGAGTTTGTATGAAAAAATTTATGAGTGTGGAATGCCTCTAACATCTCCCAACCTGACATGTACGGAGTGAATTTGTGAGAGATAAAGTTTGAGAGTAACATTTTTCTTGACAAAATGTGTACGTGTAGTAAAATAAATAGTTTATGAAAAAGTTTATAAGACTTAGTTTCTGAGAGATAGTATTACTCTGTATTTTATATGTAATTAAGTTTCTAATAAAGTTCCTCACACAAAAGTCCCACAAAAACTCATTTTTGCATAATAATGCTTTGGGATAAGTGAAATAAGTAGATAAAATGACATGAGTGATTGAAATTATATTTGTGAGACTTATGAATGCCCTATCAACCTTCAGCTTTAAATGCCTTCAAAATCTTGCAGCAGTCAACCCATGAAGTCCCTCCTTTCAGGTCCAAAAATAAGATAAAACAAATTTTCAAGACCACAACTTTTTCTTCTATTAGGTTGCGCGAGAGGCCCAAGGACGGGACCTAATGGAGCATATAGAAAGGAATGTGGGCACAGAACACCCACCAAGCATTACCACCAAAAGGGCATGGAGAGTAAGAGAGGCCATTGGTTAAAATATTAAACCTATTTATTTATTTAAAGTAACTCAACTGAACCAAATTAAATCATTAAAAGTTAATATATTCAGTTTTAAACTTCTTAATTTTTTTCTTAATTTAGGTCCAATTGATTATAATTATAGTTAATTTAATTTAATTTTACAAACATTTAATATGAAAAGACATTCTAATTTTCAAAAGATTAAAATTTGTAATATTTTAAATTTCTAGTCTAAAATTTAAAATGTATAAATGAAAATAACAAACAAATCTTAAAACTATATATCTACAAATTATAAATCGTAAAAATATGTATAATGGTCTATTAGTTTAATTTGGTTCAATTTGATTTTCCAACCAAAATTAAATTAAATGGCTCGATTTTCACTTAAATAAAACCAAACCGAACCCAACAGTTAAGCTTAAAGGCCGGGCCATGACTTTGCAAAGGAAACCATAAGGGACAAAACAGCAGCAAACATAATATGCTAATATAAATGCAATTCAGTTCCAGTCAAACCATGTCAGAGAATTCTCCTTCTTCTTCTTTCCCCTTAGTTACTTCCTTGAGGCATTCCCAAATCCCAAAGGCCTTCATAAGTGAGATAGGTATTAAAAATATAAAACGTTCTACAAAACAGTGAATTTATTCATCCTTCTTTCCTTTGAACTTTCCCTTTGGGATTTTGCTGAGCACACGAGCATCCAGCTTCTGATAGTGATTCTGCATCTGATCAAAGACCTTGTAGGCGAAGCTGTCAACTTGATCCTCATACCTTTCATAGAAAACTGGGAGCGTGTGTGCAGCAACAAAACCTTATGAAATAATAGAAATTTCAGCAATCAAGTATGACATGAACAATTAACTACAAGGAAATCATCACTATGAAGTGTCATCCATTTGGATTTTGGGAAGAAATAGATGCCACAAAACAATATACACGAACATTGACTAATATATAGTGTATTTGATAGGCCTGCTTCAGGCTTTATTTTACATAGGAATTTGTCAGGCTTCAAGCTCAGGCCCTTTAAAAATATCCAAGAGTCAAGTCAACAACCCAGCCCATAAACAGGTCTAGTTCAAATGAGATTCGGTTCTTGACATTGCATGTTATCAGAAAAGCATTTGAGCAGGTATGCATTTGTGTCTCTTATGTTACACCATGCAAGTTCCCTCACCCACTCATGTTAAGTGGAATTTAACTCAGAATATTTCCGCAAAATATGCAGTTGAGCAGATAAAAATATGCTCTTTACTGTTACTATGCTGATTTAATAATCTCTAACCTCATCATACAAGTTGATTTTACCATCCAAGAAAAAGAGATATTATACAATTTCCATATTTTTCAAAAAGTCAACTTTTGAGGAGAAAAGATTTGATAGGGATAGTTGACATGCAATTTTCAAACTTCGTCCAAATGAAAAGATTTTTTAAGCATACGATCTAGCATTCAGTTTAAAAAGTTTTAGATCTATCAACTGATGCAGCGAAAGCATATCCCTCACCAATATATATGACAGTCATAAAATTGCACCAGCTCCCAATGATAGCTACAGCCCACAAGCTTGCTACAACCTGGGAATGTTGTAACAGTTGATCACAAATTTCACAAAATAATAAATGGTTAATAGCAAGATATAATTGACAGTACAGTAGAAACTGCATCGATATGGTTATGCATTTAAAACACTTAAAACAAGTCTGCATTGGTTGAATTGTCATTCAATATTTACAATCCTTGTTTTTCCAACTCAATGCATGTTATCTCTCCTAGAGGCCATCAATTATTTTTGCCTCCCCCACCCCTCCAGAAACTCTATTTCCTTTTTCTACAGTAATGTTATAATCAGGCTTAATTACATGATATATACATCTGATTAACTATTGCCATGGCCATATCAAATAGCTTAACACCAAACCACCTTTACAAACTACTGCGGCTTTGGCTTTTTTGGTTTGACAAGTGCATACAAACTCAAGGATCTTATATAATTTTATAATGCATCCAGTCATAAAGTTCTTTCAATATATAAATTTGTGTCTCTCCATTCATATATCACCATTCCTGCATGTTTTATGCCGACGGGACAAAACTGCAGAGAATAAACTTGAGTGGATTCTGTTCTCAGGCATTACTAAAGCAATCACCCTAGAATCTGTCACAATGAATTTTTTTCGGCCAACTTGTACAATGACTGCTTAAGTGGCTTCTATTTTGCAGATATGGCATGAAAGATCCTGATATGGACTTCAACAGACTAAATATTATGACACTATGAAATATGGTGTTATGATGGAATCATAAGGCATATCATGGTATTAAAATCTTGTTAACAAATAAAATCCAACACAATGCATACCATAGCAGGAATTTAAAGGCCAAACTAGCAGTTACCATGACAAATATCAATATTGTAACAATTTTAAAAATAAACAGAAATTGATTCGAAAACAAGAACTATAGCGAAAACTGGTTTCAGAATCTGAAAAATGGTTTAACCTGTAAGGTATGTTTCTAGCACAATTTTGGATGATAAATGACAATAACAAAGTAGTAAAGAAGATGAGTGCAAACATACAATAAGAAATTGCTTCACGTTTCCTCCACAAGCAACATCTTGAAGAAACCTCAAACCTTGGTTAACCTCAGCACCAGCTGAAGTTGCAATATTGACAAATAAATCTTCTGGGAGAACAAGACGAGGAACTTTAGGTGGTGTCCTGTCACGACAAAGAAGAAAGGTCACTTGCTGTCCAGTTCTGTAACACAAATCTATATAAATTCAAGCAACAGAGCAGAGATGTAAATATGCTCACATTACCTGTTAAACAAGCCAGAAGCATTTGACCAAAGAAACTGTGCAAGCATGCCAAGAACCAGAGAAAAGCATAAAAGAGTTAGGAAATGATAGTTGAGCCATTCAAAAAGCACCCATACAGCCGTTGCACCAGTTAAAACACTAGCAGAGATCTTCTTGTTCCTCCATAACAAGACATCAGCAGCTATGACATTCACAGGAAAAAAAATTAGAGGCCAATATGGTAGTTTTACATGAAACAGATTTAAACTATCATACATTTTCCACCCCCTAAAATATGGTGCACAGTCTTCTGGCGTCCAAACAGTCTATTGAACTGAGATCTCACTGAGTTTGATTTCTCTTCCTCAAAGAATGAAACAGATTTCGGCTTCTCAGCAATTGTTTCAACAAGGCTATTAAAAAGTTTCTCAGCAGTGATTTTATCAGACATTGTTCCTGTGACTCCACAAAAAAGATTGAAAATAAAAAAAAGAAAGAAAAAGAACATCATCAAAGATTACAAAATAGCTCCTATACCTTACATCAGTGTATCATCAATCATATTATACAGAAAAACCCATACACGAAAAGTGAATGTAAGAGACTTTATTGGTATATAGATGATCATTTTTTAGCATATATATTGCTAACTTCAATGTATACTTTCATTACACTAGAGCAAAGTTACAGGCATACAGCACTCTTGCAGGTCAAGGAAGAAAAATCTTTTTGACTTTTGACTATCACCATTAAATTGTTTGCACATCCTCTTCACCCATAGATGTATACTGGCTGTCCATGCCTTCAAGTGGCTATTCACTTGTCTAAGCCTAGTGGACTGCATTACTGTTAACAGGTTTGGCCTACTGTGAACATTTATCATATTATATCTTCAACTTTACGCATAACTGGCACAAGATAAATACTGTATGCAGCCTAAAGAGTACATAGAAATAAAAAGATAGACAGCAGCAAAAACAATAAAAAGGATTTAGAATCATAATGGCAATCTCATCATTTTGCCAACAAGAAGCAGCATAGAAAATTTGAAAATATTAGCTGACAAGTCTATCCAAGTACCCTAAGACTGCCCATGAAAATAACATTTGAATATATCACCATTAAGATTTACATAAAATAATTTAAAGATAGGATATGGATCCCGAAGGTCTAGCTCCAGTAAACTGTTTACCAGTAGAAAGCCTAGTTTTCCAAAAGCAAATAAATCTCAGAACTAATAAATTACTTCCCTCAAATAATCCATCAGTATCACTATTGGAAATCCTGAAATTAAGGAAGGAAATTAAGGGATAGCTGACCAATCAGGTGTAGTTAATGATAGTAAATTGTATTTATTAGGATACTGACTAGGGACAATTAATGTAATAGAATCCCTTAGATTAGGCTATTGCTTATCTTTAGGAATTGATTGCTGTCATCCATTCCTATATATGTACAATTCAGTTGTCAATGGAAAAAAGGGAGAAATTATTCTCAGATTTTTACATGGTATCAGAGCAATTCCAAGCCATGGAAATTTTGGGAAAAGGGAGTTCTGGTGGTGAAACCAGTTTGTCCACTCCGGTTGTCTCTTCCTTTTCTGAAAATTCTTCTCTAGTCATTACAAATCATAGGCTAGATGGGAAGAATTTTCTCCACTGGTCTCAGTCAGTCCTCATGGTGATTAGAGGACGGGGAAAGCTGGGTTTTATTACTGATGTAATCAGTAAACCCAGCCTTGATGATCCCAGCTATGCTGCGTGGGAGCTTCACAACTCTGTTGTCATGTCTTGGCTCATCAACTCCATGGAGCCACACATTAGCCGAACCTATCTGCTGTTCAAGACAGCCAAAGCAATTTGGGATGCTGTCAAAGAAACTTATTCAGACCTTGAGAATGCATCTCAAGTGTTTGAGATCAAGTTGAACCTGAAAGATATTCAGCAAGGCAATCTAGATGTCACAGGCTATTACAACTCTCTAAAGGTTCAGTGGCAAGAACTAGATATGTTCTATAAATTTGATTGGGGAGATGTTGATGACTACGTCAAATTCAAGGCACATTTGGACAAAGAGTGACTGTATGATTTTCTGGCAGGTCTAAACAAAGTTTTGGATGAGGTACGTGGTCGGATCTTGGGAAGAAGGCCTCTGCCATCAATTGGAGAAGCCTTTGCTGAAGTCAGACGTGAAGAAAACAGAAAAAGGGTGATGTTGGGAGAAGGAAAAAACCCAAACTCTGCTGAAACCACTGCCCTCTATACCAAAGGCAGTTTTGATTCTAAAGTTCGAGGTGACAACAAACAACTGAAGCTTGGGGAATGTCCTACCTGCAGCTACTGTAAGAAGATAGGACACACCCGGGAGAAGTGTTTCCAACTCCATGGAGTACCTCCAGGCTGGAAACCGAAAAATAAAAGAGAAGGAAAGGCCCACCGAGTTTCCAGTGAACTTACACCTGAAGGAACAGGGGAAGAGGAAGAAGTCTCTAGTGTTCAGCTGTCTAAACCTCAACTGGAAGCACTTCACCGACTGCTCAATGCCCAATCTGATACACCTACATGTACTCTAGCCCTTAAAGGTACTGCCCTCTCTGTTTCTAACCCTGAACCTGAACATTCAGCTCCTTGGATATTTGATTCTAGAGCTTCGGAATATGACAGGTGATTCCTCACTTTTACTGTCTTATACACCATGCACCTATGACTATCAGGTAAGGGTAGCCAATGGATCTCTCTCACCTGTTGCTGGTTTTGGGTCAATAAAATTAAGCAAAAATCTGGTCCTTCATTCTGTTCTTCATGTCCCAAATTTAACTTGCAACCTTGTTTCAATCAGTAAATTAACTCATGACTCCAAATGCCGAGTTAAATTTACCCCTAACCGTTGTGTTATACAGGAGCAAGCTACGGGGAAGATGATTGGCAGTGCTAGTATGTCAAATGGCCTCTACTTCTGTAAAAACAGTGGTCCTCCAAACAAACAAGCTCTTGCTGTAGGAGTGTCCAAATCAGATCAAATTATGTTGTGGCATCGTAGGTTAGAGCACCCTAATTTCATGTACCTTAAGCGGTTGTTCCCAACCTTATTTATCAATGAAAATTTGAATTCTGTTTCTTGTGAGGTGCCAATTAGCCAAGCAAACTCGAGTTCCATATAATGTTAAACCATATACTACATCTAGACCATTTTTTCTTGTTCATAGTGATATTTGGGGACCCTCTCGAGTGAAAAATATTTCCGGTGCTAGATGGTTCATTACATTTATAGATGATCATACCAGAATCTGTTGGGTATATCTCCTAAAAGAAAAATCTGAAGCCTCTCAAACCTTCAAAAATTTTCATTCTATGGTCCAAAATCAGTTCAAAGCAACAATTCAGATTTTTCGAACTGATAATGGAAAGGAATACTTTAATTCTGTTCTAGGAGAATACCTTACTTCTCAGGTTATAATTCATCAAAGTTCTTGTGCCAATACCCCACAACAGAATGGTATATCCGAGAGGAAAAACCGTCATCTCTTAGAAGTGGCTAGATCCCTCATGTTCACTATGAATGTTCCCAAATATCTATGGGGAGAGGTTGTTCTAACCGCAGCCTATCTCTTCAATCGAATGCCTTCTAAAGTACTGAATTTTCAAACACCAATTTCAGTCCTTCAACAGTCTTTTTCCCACTTCAGTCCTTCATCTCTATCACCTAAAACTTTCGGTTGTAAGGTCTTTGTTTACTTCCAATTTCCTGGGCAATCCAAACTTGGTCCTAGGGCACACAAATGTGTATTAGTAGGATACTCACCTACTCAAAAAGGGTATAAGTGTTATTCCCCTACTCTCAAAGGTTTTTTTGTATCCAAGGATGTTACATTTTTTGAAACAGAACCATATTTCCCCCCCACTCATCTTCAGGGGGAGCATATAGGTGAAGATGTATGTAGGGAAACCTTCTTAGAGCTTGAACAGCAGACTTAGCAAATAATTCAACCTGAAACATGACCTGTTCAACAAGTTGAAACAAGACCTGTTCAACGAGTTGAAACAGGACCTTCCACAATCTCTGCAACCATACCTACTCCTCTACCTATTCTCGAAACACCATGACTGAAATTGAACCTGTCACCACAGAAACAGAAAACCCTAAGAAACCCCAGAATTGCTAGTTTATTCAAGGAGAAATCCATCTTCAAAGGGTGACAAATATGACATACAGCAAGGGCAAGCATCT
>JASKGM010006015.1:0-11563 GCA_034509205.1 Ceratonia siliqua
ATAAAAAAAAAACATCAAATATATATATATATATATATATATATATATATATATATATATATATTTTATTTATTATTTTAGCATTTTTAAAATAAAAATATTATAATTATATTTAAATAAAAATTATTGATAAATATAATTATAGTTGGGCTAGTCTTATGACCTGATAGGTTAGGTTAGGCTAAAAAAATATTAACCTGATTGGGTTGGATCAGGCTAGCCTGATTACCAACTCTAGTTGTAATTGTCTTGAGATTGAAAGTTAAGTTTGGATTTAGATATGAGATGCAGTCTGAATGTTAAATTAGAACAAAAATTAAAAGTGAAGCAGAAATATAAACGGCTAGGGATTAAGGTTGATAGTTAATCAAATAGAATACAATTTTGGCTTTTAAAAAATAGAAATAATTTTCATTGCTAATTTATGTTGACTTTTTTGAATTTATCTTTGGCCAATTTTTCTTTTGAGCCAAACAACCGAAAATTTTCACTCCAATGATTGCTCATTTATGTTGACTTTTTTTTTGAATTTTCCTTTGACTAAGTTTTTTTTTTTGAAACCGAACAACAAACATTGAAATTTATTTTTCAAAAACTCTATTTGTGTGGAAACAAACGGACCCTTAACATGTATTATTCATTTTTTATATATTTGAGAATAAAATAATAAAATACTGTTAAAGTTGATCAAATAATAAATATTTTTAGCCTTCAATAATAAATATTTTGTTTTGATAAGTTCTCATAAATATTTTATTTTAAATATCCCTTTATGCATTCATCTTTCTCTTTTTAATTCTTTTTTTATCCAAATATAAAATATTTATGAGATTTGTAAATGATATAATTGGTACAATGAACATTATTCAATATAATAAATTGGATAATGAATTTTAAAATTTTAATTACAAATTTAAAAAGAAACGTATGATATAAGGAAATTAATAAGATAATTAAATTAAAAACAATTGATTCTTTCAAATGTTTATAGACTCATAAATGCCATATTTTAAAATAATATATTATCAAATTTACTCATTTAGAGTTGAGTGCTTATAATGATATTATAAAAATAAATAAATTTCATACAACATCTTTCTATAATATGATATTTCTAGAAATATATAAAAATATCAACAAAAAGATAATTGAAAGAAGAAAAAATTAAAATAAAATGCAGGTAAAATGATTAGAAAAACAAGTAAAAAAAGAATGTTATTAAAGAGATATTGAAACTCAATTAACTACAAAAAAAATAGAAATAATTAAAGAAAAATAAAAAAATGATAAATTAGAATGTAGTTAAAGACAATTAAAATATAATCAATTAAAATAAAAGATAAAGAAGAATGTAATTAAGGAGGAAATTAAAATTAATTTATTGAAAAAAGTTTATATTTTAAAATTAAGGTATAAAAGAGGAGCACCAACAAAGCGAAGATTGAAGCTGCGTTCGTTTCTCCTTTAAGGAGAAAAAAAAGTCTTATTTTTTTTAAATAATAACTTTTATAATTTTTTGAGTTGTTTATTTTTGTTTCTTTACAAAAAAAAAGAGAAGTAAAATGAGAAATTATGATTAAAGTAGAATCTTTATTTTATAATTTCTCTTTTTAGGAGAAGTAAATTTATTTTTTTTGACTATTTTGTCCATCTACTCATTATAGTTACATCTTTTTTTATTATAATATTATATTTAAATTTTATTATAATTATAAAATTTTAAATTTAATCAAATATTTTTTTAATATAATTATATTATTTCTTTCATTAAATTATTTTTATTATAATTATAATTTTATTTTAAAAATTATTATTTTTATGTATATATTAATTTTATTAATTTTAAATTAATTTTTACCCATTAAAAATTATTAATTTTAAATTTTGTATACATATCTTTTTTAATAATTTTATCAACCAGAGTTATTTTACAGTTTTGCAGCCGAACACATTTTCTAATTCAAAATTTATTTTTATTTACTACATCTGAATGCAAAATAATTTCTCATTCTATTAAAATATATATTTTTTTTAAAATCAATCTCTTATTTTATAAATTTTTTTTTAATAACATCCGAATATTTCTTTTATAATACCCAAAATTTTCCAAGTAGTGTATACCTGTCATTTCTAGGTCGCGCTACATCTACACCCGTTTTCCGGGATCAAGCTCTTTTGTTATTTGCTGCTCGATTTTCCTGTTGGGAATGACGGTTTCAAATTACCAAAGTTTAAAACTGGGATGGGGAAGATTTGGGAATGAATTTGAAGTTGTTTTTCTGCCGCACTTAATTTAGTTGAATTGTATGCTGATAAATATTATTTCATTCTTCCTTTATCTATTTGATGTGGGAAGTTTGGAAAATTCGTCTGAATTCTAAACAGTTCGAAAATCGAAGTCTACTTCGCAGATTTTGGTTTGCTGGGCTTAAAACTTAGTTTTCCATTATGTCTACGGGTGAGCGCAAGCGCAAGATTATTGAACTAGAAGAAGGATGGGACTTTATGGAGAAGGGCATCACAAAGCTGAAGAACATTCTAGAAGAGTCGCCCAAGCCTGTAATCAGCTCTGAGGAATACATGATGCTATATGCTTATCCTTCTCTGAGCTGTTTAGGCCTTCAAAATTTTTGTATGTTTGAATTTGATTTATTTGAGGTGATTTCCTATTAAAAACTCCTTTTCCTTAAATCTACTCACAGGACTATCTATGATATGTGTACTCAAAAGCCTCCTCATGATTATTCCCAACAACTGTATGACAAGTACCGGGAGTCTATTGAAGAGTACATTATATCAATGGTGGGTAACACTTTCATTTGAGTATGTTATGGTTAGTTGTTTGAATCAACTTGAAATTGTTTGTGCTATGTTATGTATTCATCACTATTCTGTATGATGGTCAATGCTTGCTTTAAAGTATTTGTAGCTTGTTCTCAGTAGACCAATTAAAAAAACGACATACTTGTTCTAAATTCAGAAGTAATAGAATAGTTCATTAATTTTATGTGAAGTTAGTTTGAATTTGAGTTTTTCCTCTCCAAGGTCCCACTGGGCCTTCATTTTCTTGTGGGAAAAATGCACAGAAGCCCTTGAACTTATACCCTTTTGCAAACAACTATCATGAACTTTAAAATCCGGATATTAAACCCTTGAACTTTGATAAACCTCATAATAAACTTTTCTGTCCCTTTGAAGTGCAGATTTCAATGGTAAAGATTCTCAATTGGGGTTACCCTAAAGTAATCAACATACTTTTTTGCAGCTTATGATGTTGTCACTCTCTTGTTGTGATAATGCCTCCCACACCCACACTTACGTATTTAAAAAAATTGGGATGGAAGGGCTTATTATGAGATTTATTAAAGTTCCAGGAGTTTAATATGTGGATTTTAAAGTTCGTGGTTGCTGTTTGCAAAAGGGTCTAAGTTTAGAGGGGTTTTGTGTTAATTTGCAAAGTGGTAACTACTCCAACTACATTGTAGTGTTTGTTTCTTTGCAGTCTCGTATTACTTTTTTGGGGCAGAATTAAATTTGGCCAAAGATAATTTTGAACTCAACAAGAAAAGTAATAGCAATATAGCAATAATTTTCACTTGAGCTCCATATCTGGGGCACATTTCAATTATGTCCATAAACCTGTGAGAAAGCATATTGTGGTAGGTTAGCCACATGAAGCAAACTAAATTGTGGCTGGCACTATTTCCATGCTGTACCAGTTAGAGATCTATGTGAACTGTCCATGAAATGTTATAAAAATACAGAGTATCGGCACTCCACTGTCTTAAAAATAAAGAAATACAAGACATAAGATAACTTCCTTTTCTTAATATTATCTAAATATCCCCATGTTTATACAATTGGAAGGTGCAGAATTCATATCAAGATGTTTACCAGCAAATATGAAACTGATGTGGTTAGCACTTCAAATTTGATACTGACATCCCTTTCTTCCTCACTAAAAATTACATTCTCTTTTAGTGTTGTTGCTGCCTGTGATTGTTTCACCATTTGAACTCTCTAACAATGAGTGTTTGTATGTGGAGTTGTTAAGCATATTTTATACATCATCACCAATATGGATTTAAGGATAGTTCCTCAAAGGTTGAATGCTCTCTCTTTCTATAACAATTTTTTTTTTTTTTTATGTGGAGTCGTTAAGTATATCTTAAGCATCAATACAAATACGGTTGAATGATTGTGTCTCAAATGTTGAATGCTCTTTTGTCTTATGAAGGTACTTTTCCTTTTCCTACAATGAACTGGTTCCTCTGGTGTATTATGTAATTTTTAAAACAATTTAGCCATGAAATACCAAATATATTATAAGTTCGTTCTTTGTTGATTATTTTGATTGTTGTATTTGTCTCAGATTCTGTCTCCAATTTTTCTTCGGATAAAAATACTTTTTTTTTTCCGGTTCAGGTATTACCTCCATTGAGAGAGAAACATGATGAGTTTATGTTGAGAGAGCTTGTGAAGAGATGGGAAAACCATAAAATTATGGTTCGATTTCCTTTTTCTTTCACTATTTAGATCGCTTTTTCATTGCTCGAAGGTCACTTCAACCCCTTAATGTGGTTGGACTGACTTGCTTCCGTGATCTGGTAATTTTACAACTTAACCTTGCATGGTGCTATAAATTATTCTATTGGCTATTTATGTTATTACATGTCATAAATCAGACTAGCTTTGTAGTGCTACTGCTATGTGCTAACTAGATTGGATATCCTATTATCTGCATTTCAGTTTTATGCTGTTTCATTTTAAGATAATCTTATGGGCTTTATTATTTACAGGTTTACAATGAATTAGAGTGGAAAGTGAGGGATGCAATCATTTATCTTGTACGATCTGCTACCTTATTATGCAAGATTTTCAGTTTCTGTTAATTTAGATTGATTAACCAAATTCTTTTTTGTTCAAAGATTGATCAAGAACGTGACGGAGAGAAGATTGATCGAGCTCTACTAAAGAATGGTTTAGATATTTTTGTTGAAATTGGAATGGGAAAATGGATTGCTATGAGAATGATTTTGAAGCTGCCATGCTTAAAGACACTGCTGCTTATTATTCTCGAAAGACTTCGAACTGGATCCTAGAAGATTCTTTCCCTGATTATATGCTCAAGGTATGGTTTCTCGGTTATGTATGCTGTAACTTGTACTATTTGTTTCCATTGCTGTATAACGTATGATCTTTTTTCTATTATTACAGGCTGAAGAGTGCTTGAAACGGGAGAAAGATAGAGTTGCTCATTACTTGCATTCTAGTAGCACACCAAAGTTACTGGAGGTTTGTTATTGAATTTGTGACTTCATTCCAGGCCAGCTATGTTTTAATATCACCAATGGAATATATTTTGTTAGGTGACTGAAAAATTAAAACAATTGTCAATGATTGCCATGAAATTTCAAGGTTCTGTTTCAGATTTTCTGAATTTATGTGGATTATTCTCTCCTTTAGATAGTTCAACAAGTGCTGTATGCAAAACAACTCGAAAAAGAGCTTTCTGGATGTCATGCATTTGTTGGAGACGAAAAGGTACATCTTAAACTCTTCTTTCTTGTGAATTGTGATGCTTACAATTTTTGGAAATCTGGATATGAAGCAGCATTCTCATATTTTCCTTTAGATGCTTAGGTTGAATATTTGTCAAGGATGTTTAGACTCTTCTCTAAACTACTTCGTTGCTTAGATCCCATTTCCAGTATATTTAAGCAGGTTGGTGGCATTTAACTTATCTTTCTTCTCTCTTCCTTCCGTATATATTTGAGTTCAAGTTTCGATCTTTTCTTCTTTCATTCTCGCCTTCTTGCTTATAAAATGCTCTCTCTCCTGCCATATGCAGCAGGTTACTACTGAAGGCATTGAGCTGGTGAAGCAGACTGAAGATTCAATGAACAAAAAGGTCTGTTGTTTAAAAATAGAAAATGATGAAATGCAACTTTGCAGCTTATGTGTACATTACATTTTCTATCCAGTTATTTTTCCACGAAAATGGTTTGCTTCAATATTTTTAGGAAATTTTTTGTTATTATATTAAGAGAATGAAAAAAGGATTTGGAACTATCTCTTTGGAATATTTCATTTCCAACTAATGAAGTAGAGAAGAATGTATGTATACAACTTGGAAATTTTTTAGAACTATTTTCCAATAGTGAATGACTTATCAAGTTTCCTTAACACACGGTATATGTGATTTGATTTTACTACTGGAGAATGTGCCAAGTGCTCGAAAGGTGTTGAAAAAACCCTTTAGAAGCATGCTATAAAAAAATGTTTAAAATAGTACTTAAAGGATATGTTAATATTTTGCGTTATTGTGATAAGCAAGCAAAAGATTTGTATATTTTGTGATTTTCAAATAAGAGATCTTTTAATCCTTAATTTTTCAAAGACGAGAGTTTTTTATTTATATGAATTATTAAGACTAATTAGTCAGTGTGATGGTGGTAATATAAGAAAGAAGGATAGGAGGGCCTAAAGTTGTTCCCTTCAGTTAAAGAAGCTAAAATTGATATCTCAAAAAATGGGAATCTAGGGAAAGCTCAAGTAGATCTTCCTGTTTTATTCCATAAATATTTTGAAATCTCATCTTATTTAAAACCCAAAAGGTGACTTGACATAGGAATAAGATTTGACCTCACTTATGTTGACAAATGTAGTTCTCCTCCTTTCATTCCTGTATTCTTGCAATTTTTCTATGAAGCAGAAATGGTCGTTGGGGCATTGTTTTAGTAACTAATGTTAAAATGATGATTTTTAACCTTGTGTTCTGACTATCATTCCTTTAAATTTATAATTCGTTGGAAATGATTTTAAAGCTGCTTTCTTGACAAATTGTTGTGTCAATTGCCTTATTTTACTGATACTTTTCGTACTGATTAAGTTGTGCATTTCCATACTCTGGAGCAATTCACTTTTGCTGCTGACCTTTCTATTTTTGCTTTTATAAATTGAAATACCTGCAGCCAGATGAAAAGGCCATCATTGGTCTGCAGGAACTGGTAATTTTTATTATGTTTACCTCTATAATTTAACCGTAAAAGTACATTTGTGGAAACTGAAATTGATCTTTCAGGATTTAGTTCAGAAGGTGATTGAGCTGCATGACAAGTACTTTGCATATGTGAAATACAGTTTCCAGAACCATACTCTTTTCCACAAGGTTTTGATCAGAGAATAGCTTTGAAGTTATATTTCAAATTATTATCATACTTCTGATTGTTTTGGTCGTTTAGGCACTTAAGGAGGCTTTTGAGGTCTTCTGCAACAAGGTTGTCGCTGGAAGCTCAACTGCAAAACTACTAGCCGCTTTTTGTGATAATATTCTTAAGAAAGTTGGAAGTGAAAAATTGAGTGATGAAGCAATTGAAGAAACACTTGAAAAGGTTTGCTTCAGTCTAGATGGTAGAGAATTCTGTAAGGTTGATTTCTTTGAAATTTATTTATTTAGTTTTGACCTATTTGCAGGTAGTCAAACTGCTTGCCTATATTAGCAACAAAGATTTGTTTGCTGAATTCTATAGGTAAAATAATAGAGAAAAAGAAAATTATCGTAGTGATTAGGCTAAGTTTGGTATTGCTTCTAACTTCTATTTTCCAGCAGTAGGTTTAGGTATTTTCTAAGTTTATTAGCAACGGATAATTTTCTAAGAATGAAGTCAAGTTTTCCTCTAAAAGCTAGCTCCTTAAGTAAATTTTTTTGCCAAACAGCAAATTGCTTACAAAAGCTGCTTTTGACATTGTTATGTATTTTTACAACAGTTTTCCTGTAGCATTATTTGAAATGTTAAATCACGTGTCTCTATATTATGTATTGAAAAAGAATACTCAGAGGATCTTCCCTGATTGTTTGCAGGAAGAAGCTTGCTCAGAGGCTTCTTTTTGACAAGAGTGTAAGTGATGACCATGAGAGAAGTATTTTGACAAAATTGAAGCAGCAGTTTGGTGGTCTGTTCACGTCAAAGATGGAAGGAATGGTCAGTGTTTTCTCAAGTATTTGTGAATTAAACTGCTATATTAAATTCAAATACTTTTGTAGGATGTTGAAAGAGATTAATTAAAAGCTTGTTGCTCTCACCAGCTTACAGATTTGACACTTGCAAAGGGAAATCAAATTAGCTTTGAAGAGTATTTGAGCAATAATCCAGATGTAGAGCCAGGAATTGACTTGACAGTTAGAGTTCTGACTACTAGTTTCTGGCCTAGTTTCAAATCTTTTGACCTCAATCTTCCAGCAGAAATCGTATATCTGGATTTGATTGATACAAACAATTTAGAACTTACTTTCAACTGCACGATACTAGTTAACTAAGATTTCATTGATTATGGTTAACTAATATCTTTTTCTTTATTTTTGTTTAGATTAGATGTATTGATGTTTTTAAGGAATTTTATCAAACAAAAACAAAGCATTGAAAACTCACATGGAGGATTTACTCATTGGGTACCTGTAACATAAGTGGCAAATTTGAACCAAAAACTATGGAGCTGATTGTGACAACCTACCAGGTTGTATTTCTTACAATACACTTATCTGTTAAAGTTTATCTAGTATCCCTCCACTTAGCCCTTCTTTCATGTTGCGTTTTTGGAAAGTCCATAGTTTCTTGTTTGGGTTTCTTTATGCTGATTCAGTGTTGTCTTCCCTTATGCTTTTCTATAGGCTTCTGCATTGCTGCTGTTTAATTCCTCAGATAGATTGAGTTATTCAGACATAATGACTCAGTTAAACTTGTCCGATGATGATGTTATTAGAGTGCTCCACTCCTTGTCATGTGCCAAGTACAAGATTCTTAACAAGGAACCAAACACAAGAACAATATCTTCGACTGATTATTTTGAATTTAATTCGAAATTCACTGACAAAATGAGGAGGATCAAGGTACCAGTATATGAAATCATGAGGATTTTATTTTATTTTCTCTGTTCAGTCTACTGACTTTTGAATGTCATGTCATGCATCATGCAGATTCCTCTTCCTACTAAAGATGAGCAGAAAAAAGTAATTGAAGATGTTGACAAGGACAGAAGATATGCCATTGATGCCTCAATTGTGCGTATTATGAAGAGTCGGAAAGTGTTGGGTTACCAACAGTTGGTTATAGAGTTTGTTGGGCAGTTGGGTCGCATGTTCAAGGTCTGTATTACAGTGCTTATTTCAATAATCTCTCTCTCTCTCTCTCTGTCTCTCTCATTTATTTCTTTTGGTAACAACTCTCTTTTAAATCTTGAATTGTTGACTTGGTAATTGTACAGCCCAATGTCAAGGCCATTAAAGAGCGAATTGAAAATTTGATCTCTCGGTCCTACTTGGAAAGAGACAAAGATAATGCAAATTTATTCAGGTATTTGGCATGATGCGGCCTTGATTATGCAAATGGAGTGGGGATTGGTTGCTGCAAACAGCAAATTGAGAGAGGATCATTCTTGAACTCGCAAAATTTGGTTGCCTCTTAGTTTGCTTGAAGATTGAACTGCGAGTGCCTGTACATTTTTCCACCATATGACAGGAAACATCCTCTCTTTCCCTTACTTGAGATGACTAATTCGAGACCGGTGGAACTTCTCCACTATGATTGAAGATTCCAGAATCAAGGCAAAAACGAGTCAGGTTGACTCTAGTTATAGCGTGAAAATAATAATAATAAAAAGTTATTGGTTGAAAAATGGGCCTAGCCTGAATAATGCAATTGAGAAATTATTAGGTAGATTGTATCTACATCTAATGGGTGGACTAAATAAATGAGTAGTAGTCTTATGAACATGTCAAAAGTACAACCCGTGCAAATGACTACTTTTGATTAGTCTAGTCCACAAAGTGTCTAACTGAATTTTTTCTGATAATTTAGACAAATTTAATTTGTGGTTTATGATAGGTTTAAGATTAGTGTGTTGGTTTTAATTGTTTCTTGTTTATTTGCTTTTTTTTTTTAAAATGAAAACAGAAAATAAGTATAAATATGTGTTTACATTATTTGTAATTTTTTAAAGCTATAGAAAGGTATTGTGTTTTCACAAAAAAGTAGAGTGACGCTCTTGAAATTTTGTTCAATTTTTTTTAAATAATAAATGATTATATTTATTATAACTACATTATTAATCATACTAATAACTTGAAAAATTTGATCAAAACAATAATTAGAAAAAAAAGATTGGCGGGACTACTAAAAACATAAAAAGATAATTATTATGCTTAAATTTCACAAAAAATAAGAAATGAAACTAAAATTCAAATTATGCACATTTTTAAATAAGGGAAAACTCAAAAATGAAAAATATTTTAAAGAAATGAAAATATAGAATATTTTCTAAAATCAAAATCACGGTTTTAAGATCCATTTCTTAAAATGTTATGTTACAAAATCAGCTTATAATTATAATTTTAACTAATTGTGTTTCATAATTATTTTAATAAATGGATAGATTTTATTTAATTATATTATCAGTCGTGCTAATAATTAAAAAAAAATGTGGTGAGACCGCCAACAAAAATTAATTATGAAATAAAAATGAAAACTAAATTAAATTTGAAATCATGGACATTTTTTTTAAAGTAAAATTCAAAAATATAAACTATATTTTCAAGAAATAAAAAAAAAAATCTAAAACCAAACGCACCCTTAAGTTTTAAGATACATTTATTGAAATACTATGTTCCAAAATCACTTTATAATTATTAGTATAGCAAATCAGTATTTAAGGCTGTGTAATATTGAGTAGGGGTGAACAGCGGTACACCGCAAAACCGTGTTAACCGCACCGTCCCACCCGAAAACCGCATTGCAACACAGTTCAAGCGGTGCGGTGCGGTTTGAAATATGGATTAATCGCATTGTGCTGTGCGATTAACTGTTTGGGAGGTCCAAATTGCGGATTTAACCACACCACACCGTACAGTAATATTAAAATTCCATAGTCTTCTAGTTCCCTTCCCACTTCTAAGTTTTGACTTCCCAACACTTCCAATTTTCACTTCTTCATAGCACGACGCTGCAGTCCCTCAACTTTGTCCCTCCGAACCCTAGCTCTGACCACCTCTTGCCAGAAGCCCTCTCTTCGCGGCGAGTCAGCGACAATGAGTATCTTCAGTCTCGCCATTCATCTCACTCTCTTTGCGCTTTGGTGACTGATAACCACGGGTCCACGACTCCATGAGACTTAAGCCTGCTGCCACCACTCTCCGCCGGCCATCATAGTATCAATTGCTCCTGTCTTCAACTTATTTCGTCTCCTCTGCGGTATGTGGTTCATCTTCGTCTCTTTTGTTTTTATTAGGAATTAGTGTGCCATAGTCATACTGTGCTATTTGGGTTTGAAAATAAATATGCTATCATGTGTTCCATATTATTCATCAGCTTAATTTGCGAGAATATCATGTTGGAATATTCCCTCTGCAATAGGTAGGCAACTAGGAGGATCGATCCAGGTGTGGAAGAATTAATGGATATAGTGGAAAACACCACTCCGGGTTTTGTTGTCTAAACTTTCCCTTCTTGTCCTAACCTTAATTTGTGCCTTAAAGCAAAGGCAGATTAATAATTGACCACAAAGATAT
>JASKGM010006017.1:0-11562 GCA_034509205.1 Ceratonia siliqua
AAAATTAAAAAACTAAAATTTATAATTTTAAAAATTAAAAACATCTCCCCTACTCAAGAGTAGGGGAGAAAGCACCAGGCATTAAATATAGTTAACACAGGGGTCCTGTATTGACCAAAGCTAAACAGTTGATACTTGATAGGGCTTATTCATAAGTGAGAGAGTATGGGTAAATATCTGATTTTGTTGAAGTGTCTCTTAAAATTTTAGGAATACTAGAAAATCACAAAATGAAAGCAAAAAGATATATAATAACAACTAAACAATAAAAACAATAAAAAAAGCAATAAACAACAATAAACAAAAACAAAAAAACAAAAAGGAAAATGATGCAAAAGCCATTTTTTGGCAACCCAGCGGACACTGAACAAAAAAAGAGTTGCCAGCCCAGGTCTTAAACTATTCCAACTCAATACCCGTATCCGGTCCAGCCTACTACGACTCGGATAACCTTGTAACCATACCTACATCTTCACATGCTTCCTCCTTCCGCACTTTCGTTTTATTTCGCCTCTGCACGAGCAAAGTGATCCCTCTCCTTTCACCTATGCACACCATTTCATCTCTGCACCTTTAAGCTGCGCTCCACATCTCTGCGCCTTTACGTCTCTGCACATCCATGCCTCTGTAACTCCTCTGCTAGCCCCACATTTCTGCGTTGTTTCGTCTTTGGTCCCCTTCGCGCATACCTTCATTTCCATTTCCTTCCCTTTTTTACTTTTGACTTGTGTGTCCTCTATCCCTCCCATTTTGGCAAAGGATGCTCAGGTTCTCAATCCCTTTTGGTCCCCCTTAAGTAAAACTCCTGCGTGCCTCCCTGTTAGCTGCAATCTTGCTCCCTTATCAACACACATCACTTTGTGCAAATAAACGGGCCATTTGATCTTCATCTCACGTGAGGTTCATTATCGACAATAAAAGGAGAAAATGAGGAGGATATGAGATTCAAAAAAAAAAAGCAAAGAGGATGGTTTTGGTTGGAAATTTCGAGTTCAATCTGCAATTCTTCTATGCGAGAGTCCTAGAGAGTGAAAATGAGATCATTGAAGAAGGAGACGTCGGAGGTTTAAAGTTATGGTATACATCTGTTATGAGAAGGTAAGTTCCCTTCTTATCTGTGCTGGTCCATTTTTTGGGATACAACAAGTGAGGTCCTTATGCCACCGGTTCAGAAACCAGGGTGCTTGTTTGACCCTGTTTCATGAGGAGGGTACGGGTTTGCTATTTAGGCAGTGCCTCAATGTTGTGTTGGTCTCTTTTTTTTTTAATATAAATTATGCTGTAAGTCATTGATTCAATCTTGTTGGCAAATTATAATCAAAGCCTGGCTGTGATTTAAACCAAATCATAAGATATATACATAACTTCAATTGGGTTTAGTTAAATTTGTTTTCTTTTGAAGTTACTTTGTAACTTGAAACATTGAATCTCCATTTATTTTGTATATTTTTCTATTTTGTATGTTTTGCTCGTTCTATAGGGTTATTCTTTTTTGTTTGGTTGACTATTTCTTTTGTGGAACTATGAGAGTCCTTTCATTTTGGGTTGCAAGTGTCTTTACAGCAGTGGTTTATGGTATCTTAAGTTCTGGTTTATATGGGATTCGGTCAAAGGCTGAAGTATAAGTTTTTTTTCTCGTTATTTTACATTAATTTTTCTTTGATCTCATTATAAAGTCTCATGCTTGCGTGGTGATTTCTTTTATCATCCCGTTTTTGTATGCCAACCTGGTATTCTGGAGTTAAACGCCCAACGCACTATGTTGTCCTAAAATGCCCAATCCACTGTAGAAATTTCTTTCATAATTTCTTTAAGACCCAAACTTTTATAAGCATGTTTATTAGTACCTCACAAATTTTTAAGTCACTTATAAAATGGGGTTTCAATGACCCATATAATCAACTCCTTATAGATTATCCAATGGGTGGTGGGTTCTAAGGACTCAATGGTTTTAAAGGTTTTTTTTTTTAAAAAAAAGGAGAGACTAAATCATAAATTCTTCTCAAATGTATTAAAGGCCCATTTCGATAATTCCTAGCAACTCAATATTTTGAAAGTAATTTGTGAGCCAAGACAAACGGTACCTTGGTTTTCTTTAAAAAATGAAAATGAAATAAAATGACAATTGACCTCTTGAAAATGGATTTAAAATCAATTTCTTGTTGGTACGAAAATAGAATACTTTTGTGGGTTTTCTCTGGATCGTACTCTCACGCCATTGACACGTCTACTAAAGTTTTAACAAATTTATTTGGCTCCTATATTTTTAATAATTCCATTTTGGCCCCGTTACCTTCATAAATTGTGTTTTTGGCCTCAATATTTATAATACTTTCATTTTGGCCCCATTATTTGTATAAATTGCATTTTTTTGTCTCAATACTTTGAGAAATCTCATTTGAGCCCCACTACTCTTATAAGTATTCATTTTGGTTCCAATTTTTTTTTTTGTAAATTTCATTTTGGCCCTCTAGCTTTTCAGGAATTTCATTTTTTACCCTCTAGTTTTCCAAAAATCATATTTTGGCCCCGTTACTTTCAAAAATTATATTTTTGGCCCCAATATCTCAACAAACCTCATTTTGACCCAATATTTTCACAAATTTTACTTTGATTCAATATTTTTATAAACTTCATTATTGCTCCCCATGACCTAATATTCTAAGGATTTTCAGTTGAGGTTATTTTTTCCAAAGTCCTAATCTTCTAGGCATTCAGAGGAGTTATATACTTCTTGATGTCCTATTGTTTATGGGCCTTTAGTGAAAGTTCATCTTTCTCAAGGTCCTGTTTATTTATTTTTCTAGACTCTCAATGAAATTTTATATTTCTCAAAGTCTCAACTGTTTCCATTTAATGGAGGTATATTCTCTCCAATGATTTAATCCTCTATCCAGGCATTAAGTGAAATTTTATATTTCCCTAATATCCTAACTTCTTCCTACTTAATCGGTTTTAGCAAATATTTCCAAACTACGTTGACCTTGATCTCTTTCAAGGTGCGTAGGCACTTACTTGGTAAGGTAGATCCAGTTATCTCTTTCTTTTTTTGTCTTTTATTATATTAATAAAAAAATAGGGGTAATCTAAAAAAATATTAAAATTCTTTAAGCACAAGCAATTTAGGGTAACCGTTCATAGGGATTGACGTTGTGGGGTGCCTAACACATTCCCCACACGTAATTAAACTCCCGAACTCTTCCTCTAATTCCAGGGGCCAGTTTTTCTTTCCTTTTTTAAGAATCTTAGTTATTCTTCTAATAAACTGATGGCGGCTTCATTTTTCTTTGTATTTTTTCTTACGCACCCAATGTCATAAAATGATGACGTTTTTTTTTCAGTCGTCACGTTGTGACAATATGTTTATTAGTGGGGTTGAGAATAACAAGTTTGATTGAGTGAACTGAAATTTCATCCTTTTAGCCAAGTTTCCGTAAAAATATTTACATAAAATTAAAACCAAGAAATGATGTGGCCACGGGCATTGTCCTTATCAGTCAAACTTGGGCTCGATGGCAGAATGGGATGGATATTTTATAATTGGTCAACTACTGTCAAACTAGAGTTACCCAATCAGAAGGTTCCAGTTCACATGTCATTTTGTAAATGTTCTTTTAGAGACATATTCGGCGGCGGAGTTAATGAGGAGTATTACGTACGTCTCTAATTAAGAATGTTTGTTTAATTAATGTAAATCTGTATTGTTGAGTATAAATGCCAAATTTTGTTCCTTTTCCATTGTATTTGTCTGTAACATTTGAAAGAAAGCACAAGGTTCTGTTATTTATTCCTTTGTTCCTCCTGATCTCTTTTTATCCGCATGATTCATAACCTTATCATTATTTAATACCACAATCATGGGGGCATATCACATATGACATAGCTTAGCTTAACACACAGAACAGCACACTTGTTATTTAATACTCTTTCTTTGAAACCACATGTTTTTCTTCTTTTTAAAATAAAGTTTTGCTTCATTGTGTTTTAAATACATGTTATTATGGTTCAATACATAACATACAAAATCTAGATTTTCTTATATGTTTTTGGCTTGTCAGATCCTCTTAATATATTAACTCAGCTCATTTATTAATTTTTATTTTCCTAATTTTGTTGTAAGAGTAGTTTTGTTTAATCCACCATAGCTTTCTAATATTCTATTACCTTAATTGTTTGACTTTTTTTCTTTAAAATTAGAAAGTACTCGTTAATTTGGAAGAAAAATGTAGAGAAATTTACATTCAATCAGAAACAACTAATTGATAATGCTAAAATTTTGGGCCATTTGGGTTTTATTTATTTTGGAGTGGAACGAATGAAATTCAGTATTCTGACCGTCCAAAACTAAAATGGGCTTTGGAATGTGTTGTTGAAACATTTTTATGGAATGTATGAAGAGAAACAAAGAATAGGGCCTAGAAGCCCACTCAAAGCGTTGCTGGTCGCAGTAAATGGGCTTTGGAATGTGTTGTTAGAACTTGGAAGTATCAACAGAATCCCTTAAGTACTTGTAATTGGTTTAAAATGTAGAAATTATCCAGTCATATTATCTTTTAATAATATAAGTCATGTTTTTTAAATTACATTTATCTATTTATTTCAAGACGATCATAATCGAGGGACACAGAAGAAGAGAGAATAAAGAGAAGGTAGACACTAGACAGGTATCTTTTAATAATATTATTATTATTTATGGTTTATCATTTAATTTAATTTTAAGTCAATTACTACAATTTAAAAAAGTTACCTATATATATCAAAATATTTATAATAATAATAATTTTTTTAATATTATAATAATACTAAAACCATTATATTTGGAGGATGCCCTTGTAATTGTAATAAGTTAGGATAATTTATTGAGAAGAGATGTTATTTGTATATAATTTTTTTATATATTTATTTTTAATTATTGATATATTATAAAATTATAATAATTATAAATAACAGATAATTATAATATATCAATAATTACAAATATATATATATATAAATTCGAGGAAGGTGTGGAATGCATTGACTAGTCATACGCTAGCGCTTGAAAGAATTACCACGATTTTAAGGACAATCTGTCACGTGATTCAAATTAAGCTTCAAACTTGAAAGTTGACCAAAAAAACATATGGGCCCTACCCAAATTCATTTAATACTTGATGGAGGACTTCACTGTACAACCTACACACGTGTGGGACAATACACTGTTTCCCTCGCCTCCTTTTTCTTCAATCATACACCTTTCAAACAATTCAACGAATCTATCATTTGGGGATTAAAAGTAGCTTTCATTTTTTTTTTTAATTGATTCAAGAACAGTCGTTTGATAATTGTTGTTTTTTTACTTAAACGGATATTTAGTTATGCAGAGTCAGAGTATAGCTATTTACTTAAATTAGGGGTAACTTGTCAGTGAGACCCATTCATGTGGGGGTGATGGGGAGTAACCATTAAATTTTAAATTAAGAGAATTTTAAGCTATAATCTCAAAGTAATCTAAGTTATCATTATAGTCCCTCATAAGGAGTGGTAGGGAAGCTTATCCCTGTAGAAGATCTTAAGTTATTGTTCTACTTTAAGATAGTATCTTTTATTTTATTTTTATATTAATTAAATATTTTTTGTTATATCTTTTTAAGATTTTTTTGAAATATTTTTTATTTTTTTAAATTATTTATTCATTATTTTTTTATAAGAAACAATTTTAAAAAAATTAATTAATTAATATTAAAACAAATAAAAAAATAAGATATAAAAAAATAATTTAACCTACCATCTCAAAAATAATCGTGAACATTTTGATTCACAATGTATATGGGTTGAATCAATAATAAACGATCACGATTATTTTTAAAATGATAATAATTATAAAAAAGTTTAATAAAATTTGAGGATCACAATTATCAGTTATATTATCACCGTTCATGTTAACATAAAAATTGTCAGAACTATATCTGGCCAACATGTTTCGGACTATCCTAGAAGGAATTATATATTTATTAGCAAAAAAAACCCATTTTCTTGTAGTGGCCCGCACTTCCCCCATTTAAATATCGAAAATAAGAAAATTCAAGTTCGAGTTTTATATATGTGACGTAAACATCGTCACAATCCAAGTCCAAACAAAAATTTACGGAAACCTCGTTAGGTTATTTTTTTTTTTTTTTAAATTATTTACAATGATTTTATATATAAATTATTAATATAATTATATATAAATTTAATAAAAAAATTAAATATAATCTAAAAGATTTATGTATTCAATTATTTGTTAATTCTGTTACCATAGTTTCTTTGTTAAATATTTCATCATAAAAATTTGATTAAATATTAGTATTTTAATTTTTAAATGTATTAATTTTTATTAAGTTTCCTAAAATCAAAAATTAACTCAATTTAGTATTTTAAATTTTAATTACATTTTAATTTATGTATTCATGAGCTTGATTAACTATAATTTAACAAAATTGATAATATAGGGTATGGGACTAATCAAGTACCAAGACAACATTTAATGGTTATATAACCATCTATTACTTTACTTAGTTTATCTAACGAATGAATAAAATTATAATGCAATCAAAATTTATAAAACTAATTTGAGAAAGCTTAATTTTAAGGAATTCAATTTAAAATAAATTGTATTTTTAAAGACCAAGAATATCAAATTTATTCAAAACATAAAAACACATGCACTACACATTGTTCTGCTTTTTCTAAGCGTACCTTGGCCTCATATTTTCCCTATTATACACTACTAAATTAACATTTCAATGGTGAAATATTTTCTTGGTAGTTTTATGAATCTTCACTTCCACTATGAGAAAACAAAAATTCAACACTTTTGTTAAAAGTGCATCAACAAGAGAAAATGACTTATAAAAAGTAGCAGTCACAAAAGAATACCGTACCTAACAAATTAAAGTAGTCATATTTACCATAAATAACTTTTGTTACCACAAATAATTGATTCTTTCTAATAATTTAGCTGCTCATTAATCTGTTCGAAGTTTAAAAAATTTGAAGTTGTGACGCGTTGGATCGGTGAGAAGCTAATTATAAGGAAGTTAGCTTCTTGGTTCTTGGAAGATAAAGAGAAGGTGAGGGCTGTGGCCTTTGGGGTACACTACGTTCTTCGGCTTCTTTATCATGACGTATGATATGTTGAAAATTTGACTTGGAGTAGAGAGCAGTGAACCATCCAGAGGGTCGGGGACCCCTCTTTTGAATTAATTATACCCAAAAGACATTGTTGACCGTGTAACACGTTTTGGCTGTGAAAACGCAGTATATATAAGTGAATGTATCTTTGTGGTCCTAAGAGCCAAAATAAGCGGACTCTGAAGACACAGAGAGTGATCAGATCGATAGATAGAGAAGAAGATGGTGAGAACCCCTTGCTGCGACAGAAGTGGACAGAAGAAAGGTAGTTGGACACCAGAGGAAGATAGGAAGTTAATTGCTTATGTTACTAGGTATGGCTGCTGGAATTGGCGTCAGCTGCCCAAGTTTGCAGGTAATTATTATTGAACAATATATTACGTATCTACATCCCTTTATATATTTCTTACCTCCTTCGCTACCATCAATCTCAGAAACAAACTAATTAAGCTCCAACACCATCAACTTCAATTTGTTTACAGGTCTTGCAAGATGTGGAAAGAGTTGCAGATTGAGGTGGCTCAATTACCTAAGGCCAAACATCAAAAGAGGAAACTACACTCCAGAAGAAGAAGAAACTATTATCAAGCTGCACCAACAACTGGGTAACAGGTATGGCAATTTATTCCCATGATTACAATGTGGAGTGCTAACTTCTGATCAGTTACTTTCTAGTATCTAGCGTAATACTAATTTAAAGCTTTCATTCACTTCACTTGCAGATGGTCTGCGATTGCCGCTGCGTTGCCAGGAAGAACTGACAATGACATAAAGAACTACTGGCACACCAACCTCAAGAAGCGATTTCAACACAAGTCAGCAACACATGAAGAAATGGCTAAAGTTGAATCAAGGCAAGAGATCATAGACTCAGTACCAATGCCTAACAAAGATACTTGCCCACTCAGCTCCCCGCATTCTTACTCCTCCAGTGAATTCTCCTGCATGAGTAGTACCACAGCAGCCAGTAACGACAAGTTGATTGTGGAAGATGAGTTTGCTTTTCTGGATGCATACTGCACAGAGACAGAGGCAGAGGGAATGAGCGGAAATTTCTGGACAGAGCCATATATGGCTGACATTTCCTACGTCCCAAATGAACCCTTCCTAGTAACTGAACCCGGATACTTTAGTCCAGTATGTGAAGCACCACTTTGGAGTCAAAATTTGTATGACGAATATACCACCTTATTCTAATCAATAGTGTACGTGAAGAGAAGAGGGACTTGTTATATCCTCTTTTCATTTTAAAATAATTATGGTTTCAGGAGTTTTAATTTGTTTTAAATTATTTATTATTTTATATTACTAATGAAGTATTAATTATTATTTTTTTAATTTTTTATCTTCATTTATTATTATCTTCAATGCACTAATCAGAATTTGAATTGATTTTAATAAAAATTATTTATTATAAGATAACTATTTTTTATTATAATTGAAACTATTTACTCCTTCCGCCTTAAATTATTTATCGTCTAAGGTATTTGCACAAAAATTAAGGAAATTATTAAATAGTTTCAATTCTAGTAAAAAATATTTGTTATTAACTAAATTATCCTTATTAAAGTCAATTTAAATTCTTGTTACTACTGTATTAAAGATAACAATAAATAATAAAAATATTAGAAAAATAATAATTAATATCTCATTGATAATGTAAAATGACAGATAATTTAAAATAAAATAAAACTCTTAAAACGATAAATAATTTAAAATAAAATGAGTAATAATTATCTTAATTTTTTATATTATTCAAATATTTTGAAAGAAATTGATTATTATCCCCTAATTACAAAACCATATGCCAAAACACACGCAAACTTTATCCCATGTACGTATATGCATATTTCCAATGCTAGCTGTGTGTTTGTGAGGTACAATTTCTGCAATAAACAGATAGACGCATCATGAATGTAATGTTGATCCATCGGCAAGAGTGTCATATAGTATTAAACATAATTATTATCCCAAGTTTCACAATTAACTCACTCACTCTTTATCATCAGCAAAACCATGCCTCACTAAACATTTAATAGTTTCTATTGAATCATGAATTAAGGTTCTTAGGAAGAGTTTCTATCGTTTTCATAATTATATAACCGGAAAATTTTGCTCAAACCAGACCTTTTTAATTTGTTATTTCCAATGATAAAAAAGTAACTAAATAATTAGTTAGAAAATGTCTCCTTTTAAGCTGTTCAAAATTTAATATATTGGTTAAAGATATAAATAATACATGGCCTATATCACAAATTTATTTTAACAATTACAGCAAAAAGTTCACCATGCACATAAATTATTTTGGTCTTACTGCATGGTAGACAATATATAATTAACTGAACTTGTTATATATATATGCTCAGCTGAGTTATTAAGACTCATGAGCACAAATTAATTAAAAGAAAAATAATTAATACTTATATTATGAAATAGCCACCATAATTGATCAATGTGTTAATTAAATTAAAATAAACTTTAATCTCTAATGTGATTCACATATCCCTTGCTTCTAAGTTGACTCACGTTATCATTAGTTTTTCACTCCACTTGCTAATTGACTTCAGAAACCAAAAGAGCAATATATGTTTTTTTATTTATTTGAAATAATCAAATTTCTGTTTTAATATATGAACTAGAAGATTGAATTGAAGATATATCAACTCACATTGAACTAGCTCAGCTCATAACCTCACTAGGGAAAAAAGTTTAATATTCTTTCTATTGAATTTATGCCACATAACATTTTTTTTATAAAGAATTCCACGTTATGCAGATCTAATAAAAATATTCCATAAAATACCAAAAATGAGCTCACTGACTAGATGAGCAACGTGAGCCGAGTAAAATGTAATCAAGCCAAGTCTAGACTCGGATAAGCATTAGGAAACGACCATTAATATAATGAAGGCAGCCAGGTGTTCCTCTATTTTTATTTAATAAATTAAGACGTTACCTTGATTGGTTAATTTATAATTAGTTAATTAATACAAGTACGCTTAATTGACTTTTCTACGTATAACTATTCGATGTGACCTGTTTCTAATTGTTCTGTGGGCGATGAGCGTTGGATTAATTTTATAGATTATAAGCATTACTATAACTGTTTTGGCGTTAAACAAATTAATTCTAGCTGACCTTAGATTAAGCATTTAAGCATGTGCTCTTGAATCCTAAGTTTCCTATACTAAATTACTAATTAAGGCAGGGGAATCCGGCCTTAGTCTCGTAGAGCTTTAATTTGACCATTCCACGTTCGTCTTCCAACATGCAACAAAACAAGTTCATCAATTAATTAACTCATTTTGGTCTCAATCTTAATTATTCATTTTTTATTTCATAATTAATTATAAATTAAATGTCTTTTATACGTGTGTTAATTTATTTATTTAATTAATTGTTGATGGCGTCACACTTCTTTGATGTCATCACACCCTCACTCCAATTTTGTGTTTAATTTGATCGGGTAATTAATTACAGAAAATATAAAAGGGATCATGAGTTTACAAATTTAAAAGAATAAAATTAATTTAGCAGGAAAGTTCTATACGTGTACGTGACAACTAATAGTAGTAATGTCTTCGTCTCTGTTATCATCTATCGAGAACAGTTAACAGTAGTTACTCGTTTTTCACCTTATGAAACATCACTATTTCTTTCTGAAAAGTTAAAAAAAACTCGTGTATTATTAGCATAGACATTAGTTTCGGACTTTCCGATGATATTTACAGTCAAAGACTGTTTTCGTTATTGGGTCATTACCAAAAAAAAGGTTATTATTAGATCCACTGTAATAAATAATACTATCGCATATTTCATTAAGTGCCTTCATATATATATATATAGTTTTTCATCATATTATAAATATAAAGTATTGTTATTTTTATAATGTTATCTCTAATAAAATTTCATCTCAGTCACTCATCTTAATTACTCATTATAAGACTTTGCTATTTTAACATGAATATATTTGTGAGATTTTTATGATAAATAAATAAAGAATTTTAATCTACATTCCCTCCCTTACTTTCTTTTCATGTTACTTCTAATTTTGACAGTGTTGATTTATTATATTTTTTTATTTTTTATTTTTATTTTTTTATTTTTTAACATTAGTTAAGTATTTGCTATGTCAGATTTTTTTAAAATTTTTATACTTATAAATAAATAGTATTAAAAAATTTATGGGTAAATAATATAAAAAAATATAAAAAATTTTTAGAAATATTTTAAAATATTTTAAAAAATTTTTTAAAAATTATAAGACCTAGACAATAATTAATTAATATTAAAAATTTTAAAATTAAGTTAAAAAATTAAAAAAATATAAAATTTAGTTATTAAAAACTATAATGGAATCCCATTTTTAAACACCCAACCCCTAAATAAATTTGTAAAAGGAGCTTT
>JASKGM010006018.1:0-11560 GCA_034509205.1 Ceratonia siliqua
CCTCTGTATCAGCACCCTTAATAGTCTGATTCTGATAACTGATATAAGATTTAGTTTATTGAAATATATATAACATTGACTTAAAAGTTAAAACTTTGCAACTGAACACTAGTTCAAGTGGTAGGGGTGGGATGGAGGTAATAAGTCATTATTCTAGCTCTTTTTGTACCCAAAAAAAAGTAAAGTAAAACGTAACCATACCATTGAAGATCTTATAGTGAATATTTTTTTCTGAGATTTGCTATTTGCCACATCAAAGAATGTTGTTTTCCTCTTGTAGAACAATAACCTAGTTTTAGACCAAAGATATATGGCTAACCTTAGAGAATATGTGGATAATGTAGAGAGTTTCATCTGATGGAATATGGATCCATTCCCATTGGCCACAATATGCCCATTCATATCACCAGCCATCTGGCATCTGCTCCTTTCTTATGTACTTCATTACAAAGTTAACGATCACGGGTTCCATTGTCAGATTAGCAGAAGGTTAGCTAACTGCTATTTTATTTACTATGCTAAAACAGAGATAGTAAGAAAGGTTAAAAGTGAGGTAGGAGGATTAGCACAGTTACAATATAAATCATTAATCACATAAACTAAATCCTAGTTAATGTAATGTAAATTACAAGTCTTTTCTTCTGGTGAGTCTGAATAATTACAAAACATTTACGACACAAATAGAATGCAAAATAAGAGTGGGATCACTAGACATAAGTATCATTTACAAATAATCAAACACCTCTGAAGCAATATTCACACAGAAGTTTCTCCCAAGCCATATCATAAATTAATCAAACACACTGACTGACTCTGTGAACGATGATTTAACTCTGGAGTTGTGTACTTGAGTTCATATACATATTATAATTTATATGCAGAATCATCAATTTACAATCAATCTACTTGGGGACATTGCTGTGAAGGGTGGAAGCTGAAAGCCAGATAAGCAAGACAGTGACAATGCTGCCAAACAAAGCCACTGCTATGGAGCCAGCAAGATGTCTACAGAACTTGTCATAGACATTACAAACTTTAACCCACCCTACATGATCGTTTCCCTTTAAACCCACATATGCCACACCCCCTGCTGCACCTGTTGCCGAGGCTATTATCCCCAGTATCAGCTGCACACAATCATGATAAAATATCGTCTTAATTTGTTATTATTTGATATAAAGAAAGAGAGTGAGAAGATATAAAGGAATAAGAAACAATCTATTAAGTCAATAATAAATAAACATGTAAATATGTAAGGCAACAAAAAAGGAAGTTTGATTGAAGAATTACCGTGTCCCAGAATATAAAGTGGAGGAGGAACTTCAATTTGAGGGCTGGCTTCTGGATGACAGAGAGTGATGCAAGAGTGGTAATGATGCTATAAAGGCCAGAAACAGAGAATGCAACCACAAAATATCTGCATGCATATCATATTATATGTCAGATTTCAAATTTACAGTTGATAGTAATCTCTGAAATCTTCCTCAAAACTGGGAGTCACTTAGAAATTAAGAATATAGCCTTAAAATAAACTGTACGTAAATAGAAGACTTTGGATATTCAAATAAGAAAGTTATAACAAATGAAGAGTTTTTGAGTAGTCTACAAAATGGAAAAGAAAGAAAAAAGTGCATATGATTTGTCTTATTATTAAGTAATAACCTTTAGAAGGGTTATTGGCCAAATATACAAATATAAAACCTTTCAGAAGGATATTTATTTTATATTAATTAATAGGTCATTTTAGCATACATGTAAAAAATACCACAAATTAAATAATCCTAGGACGCTCTCTAAATCAATATATTATATACCAAAAAACAAAATCCTTAGAAAAGGGAAATAAAAAGTACATTTAAAGCTAGCCTTGGCTTCATTCTATGAAATCCCATCTGGTATCTGAAAAATTCGAAACTGCCTGTTTGTTTGTCATTTATCAAAGAGTTATTAACAAACAACACATATTTATCCAGGAATTTCATTCTTTTTTCCCTTGAACCTTTTTATTTTGACTAAATTAATAGTTGAATCCTTCAAAAATGTCATTTTTTTTAATTGAGGTCCTCAAAGTTAAACCCTCTCAATTTAATTATTTAAAATTAATTTCAAATTTTGTACTTTTATTAGCTTAATTAATTAGGAACTAACAAAATTACCAACATAGACTAACAGATGTATTAATTTTTATTATATCTCTTATACATATATGTAATTTTGATCATTTATAATTATTTAAGCTAGCAAAGGATTAAATTAAATGAAATTGATTTTTGAAGAACTAAATTGAGAAGATTTATTTTTGAATGACTCAATTGAAAAAGATAATCAAAACATTAATTTACTCTTTTATTTTAGCTATACTTCGAAACCAGTTGATGAAATTAGACGTCCATATGGTCAAATTTACATCTAAATTTTCATATTAAAGAAAAACAAGCATCTTATTTTCATGTTTTTGAAGAAGTCCTGGCAAGTTATTAGATTTGATTTAACCAGATAATTTGTAGCTTGGAAGTTTTAATATTTAATAACTCTACTCTACTATAGGCCTGTTCGGATCTTTTTTAAAAAGAATGACTTTTATAGAATGAAAAATTAATTTTGAAAAAATAAGGTATTTTTTAATAATTTTACCTTTAAATGTAGTAATAAAAAAATTATTTCTCCTTCTGTCAATCTCCTTAACTGAAAAAGTCAAAAAATTTACCTTCTCCCGTTAACAAATTCCTTTATTTCAGCTTCTCAATTTAAAAAAAGAAGATACAAACAGTTCAAGTTTTATCAAAAGGCATTTTTTAAAAAAAAAAAGTATTCTTGCAAAAAAAAAAAAGATACGAATAGGCCTAGGAAAAAAAATTGTCATGTTATTCGTAAATTAGTTTCCACATAAATGGGTAGCTGGAAGAAGAAACACAAGTTTTGGTACTCATACTTCTGTAATCACATCTCAGAAATGAAAGAAAAAAAAATTACCAGAGTTTAATGGAAAGATTCAATCTTAAAGGGTCGTGAGCTTATTATTTAAATCGGTTTTACATCCTTAAATTAGATATTTGATATCATATGTACAAAGCAACTATAGGAAACATGTAAATCTGGGAAAGACACTATATATATATATATATATATATTCATGATAACTTACATGAAAGCTGGTGAGTGTTTGAATTTGGCTGGCTTTCGCTCCGCGCCTCGCGGCCCAAGCACTAGCTCTGTTTGCTGGCTAGTGACGATGACCACAATCGCCACCACTGATGCCAGAAACAGCAGAAATCTGAGAATCACATCAAACTGAAAGTAATCCTGCAGGGCGGCCGGAGGTGGTGGAGTTTCAGATGGTCTATATTCAGGGTCGCCGGGCTTGTCTGTTGTAGAAGCCATAGTTCTCTGCAATTGAGTTGGCTACTAAAAGCTTGGTTTGAATAGCAAGTTCTAGCTAGTTCAATTACAATGATTATATATATATATATATAACACTTTGGGGAGCCAAATGAACCAAAAGGTCTAAAATCAAAGTTAGTTGGAGTTTCCTGCACGTTAAGTGATCTATCTGGTTTGAAGAGTAGCTTGTTAGCTGGTGTTTATGTGATAAGCCATACAGCTAATAGTCCATTTTCCACCTTGGAATATTTTATATGCCTAAGCTCAAGTTTCACATCAAAGATATTTTAGGTCTATCATAATCTTGGCTCCTGATTTTGGTTGATTATGAACGGCATCGAATGTCTATCAACAAGAAATCATCGGCAAGACTCAAATATAATTTGATTTTATTGGGTATTGCAATACTTTTTATAGGATGATTGTGGTGATTAATGATTACGTGGATGTGTTGCTATAATGGGGCATTATGAAAGGGACATAAATAGGAGTTACATCCATCACTATAGCCTGTGGTCCTGCCTCTTAAACAATTTGTTTCTTCTGGTTCTTCTCTAGCTCAAGGTGATATAGATTGAGTTAGATAAATAAGGTTAATATTGTCCCATCTGCCATTGATCGATCCATATAATTACATTTATAAAATTTTTGTTTGTTTTCCTGAATCATAACCTCTATTTGAATAAATTGAAAATGAGAGAAATAAAAAAGTATAAGAATTTGTAATGAAATAGAAGTTTGAGAAGGACCCAATTGACTTGTTTTTAATTCTAGCTGCAATTATAGAATTTTGAAAGCTAGTTGAAATTATCTTTTTGATAAAGTTCATATACATTCATTGAATAAGGCGTTCCTAATTCCTCATCAACCAAACTTAGAAGCTTTTTAAATTATTAGATTAGACAGCAAGGAAAAATCGAGAACTATCTTGAATGTACTTGTATGTACTCACAACTTCCACTTTTCTAATTCATCAATTCCAATATCTATTAATGGTATGAAAATGTATCAACATATCATGATTTAAAGAATGACTATATTGCACAACTATGTGTAATTTGTCATCTTATATTAAAAACTTTAATAATTAATTTCTTAAACATAACTTTTTGTATAATTTATTAAAATTTATTTTAAAATTTTGTTAATTTTCGTATAAATTATATTATTTTTTAAATATAAATTTAATGTATTTTACACTTATTATTATTAATTTATTTACAAATTTTGTTATTATTTTTTTCATATATCAAACAATTTTTTTAATGAAATTAGTGACCAAAGATATAAATTGTATGAAAGTTTTAAGTTTAAAGAATAAATTGTTGAGTTTTTTTTTAGTATAAAGGGATAAAATTAAAGAATTAACATTATTTAGAGTTAGAATTTTATGAATTCAATTGGATAATTTAGAGTGACGATAATTCAAATTGAGTCATATATATCCAATAAATTGCGTGTGGCTGCTCTACATTCTAGAAGGTTTATTTATTATTAATTTCTTATTTTGGTGGGCCAAAGAAGGGAGAAATTCTCTATATTTTTCAATTAATTTTTCAAGTATCTTTTAAAAAATTTATTTTTATTTTTAATCAAATCCCACTTTTATAAAATGATGTGACCCCCAAAGAGAATCCAACAATATCTTCAATCAACCACGCTAAACTAAACTAAAGCAAATCCTATTTAGTTGAAATTATTTTGTTTTAGATATAATATTTAAAAAATATTTTTAAATTAATAATTAAAAAAATTATTTGTGTCAATTGATCTTTTTTTATATCTTCTTTTACTTCTATTTCTGTTTTTTTTAATTCATCTAAACACTCACTTTTACTCAAAATATATATTTTTTTTTAAAAAGTAATTTTTCTTACAAAAACTCATCCAAAGGGGTCTTTAGTCTTTAATTTATTGGGCTATCCATTATTCTATGATTCTTTAAATATATACAAAGAAACAAAATAGAATAAAAGAACATCCTTTTTCTTCCTATAAATTCTCTTTTCTTTCACTAACTTAAATTATACAAAAAAAATCTCTAAAATATAAGTTAGAGTGTTGAGAAATTTAAGTGTACAATAAGTAACTGTGACAAGAAAATTAATGATTTTAATTTTTATAAATATTTTAAAAGTTCCTTTCATACTTGACCAATTTTTTTTCTAGATTAAAAAACTTTTGCTAGTCTTTAAGTTTGCCAACTTTTACCTAGCATTCTTGTTAGACTTTGAAAACCAAAATGAGGATTGAAGAAACAAAAGGATGAGTCTAGAAAAGACTGAGTTGCCAAACAGAACCTTAAAATAAAGATGAGATTCTAAATCATTGTCGTATGGATACACGTCAGAGTGTGAGTGGGATAAGTTTGATCCTTAATTCATGTTATTAATTATGTATATACGTATAGTCGTGACTTGATCATTGGGTGAACCACGTAGGAAGTAATTGAATCCTAATAGTTGATTTATCTTTAAATGATTACTTTATATTTTATTTTAATTACATATATTTAATTTTTTTATTACATATAATAAAAAAATTATATTTTATATATTTTTTAAAATAAATAAACGACTACAATTTAATAATATTTCATCTAATTAACAAGCAAATGAATGGAATCTGAATCCTATTTGGAAAGGTGACTTGCAATTTTGTAACTTTCTCTTTGGTTGAAAAACTGTGTTAAGTGCTTCCCAAGAAAAGTGCTTGGGTGCAAGCTGCCTAATTTCACAAGTGGGAATATATAGATGCTTATAGTCAAATGCGTGATTAACTTTAACATGAATATATTCGTGGGATTTAATTTCTAGGTTTCAAGTGCTCAATTATGGAGACTTTCAGTGGAAACTAGCTAGCTAGCTGCTTCAATTCTCTATATATTTTACTCTTAATTAATTCATCAATGCTTTCATACTCAAGTTTTGTGAAGAAATGTTCTTCCACAAACTCCGATCCATTAATGCATTTGTATGATCTTCTAAGTTTGGAGTTAGACAAGATCACGCATTTGATTTTTCTCAATTTCGGTAACAAATCATATCATATTATATATATATATATATAATAAAAGTTAGGTATACACTCTAATTCTATATTCTTTTAATTTACTAAATATATATATGATGATTGAATATGATATTATATCTAATATTTATTTAATACCTTCTTTAATTGTTTAAATATTGTTAATTAGAATGTTGTAATGAATTTTTTTTGGAATAAACAAAATTTCTTATTATTTTACTATTTTTAATTATTTTTTTAATTACTTGGTACTTTGTAATTATTCTTTTAATTATCTATTTTATTTCTTTCAATTATTTAATTTATTTTTATCCCTTTAAGTTTAATTCTCATATTTATCAACTAACTTTTATATAGTATTTTTTGTTATTATTTAATTATCATTTTAGTTGCTTCCTATTTATCATTTTTCTTATTGATTCAATATATTTATCATAGCTATCTATAAATATTATAAAAAAAAGTTCTTCATTTAATTATCTTTTTAATTAATTATATTTATGTTATTATCTCTTTTAACTTAATTAATTTAATAATCATATTCATCCTTATATATATATATGATTGATAATTTGAGGTATCTTTATTAATGATACCTAATGGTATTGGTAGGTTTAGTTTGTCAGTGATTGGTAAGTTTAATATGTTTTTTTTTCTTCTTTTCTATATTATTCTCTAATTGATAGCTATGGATATAATTTTAATTATTTGATTAGTCTTTAGATTCTTTACTATTAATAGATTTTATATTAATATTTAAAGTTTTTATTAATAATTTAATATTACAAGATAATTTAATTCATTGAGTTGAATAGAAGTATTTCGCAAGAGGAAGAACATGAAGAAATTTAAACTCAAGAGTTTAAAAAAAATTGTTTAGCAGCAATTTATATCTTAATAATTCTTTTGTAGTTTATTCATTTAATATGGAATTTTATTAAAATGTTATATTTTATATTTGTTAAACACTAAAAGCATTTATTATAAAATTAACTTTTATTAAAATTTGAAACATTAACTCATATTTAATTTAAATATTTTTATTTATAAATATTTTAATAATATTTTATACATTGCACAACTTTACAACTTGTGTTTAATAAATCAATTAATCTTTTAACGAAATTGGAATAAAAAGATATATTTGAAAAACCATAAAAGCCCAAGTTGGTTCCATTAGATGAGTATGAGCCCCAAAGCCCATGTTCCTGCAAAATCCGAATATGCCCAGATAGTACTTGGATCACAGTTTTGTTAGTTTGACTTGGAGATAGTAGCAATACGGATATAAATGGATTTCACGTTACTTTTTGGGAACCCTAATTTTTTTTAAAAAATTGGAACTATTTATTTATTTTTAAATTATTATAATTTATTTAATAAAATATGTATATTTTATTCTTTATTCATTATAATTATTTAAAAATAAATAGATGACTACAATATTAATATAATCCATCAAGTAGTGTCTTTAACATGATTATATATGAATCTCACTAAATTCCAATAAAATATATTTTAAAAGAAAAATATAATATTAAGAAAATATATACTTATAAACATTTTTAAAAATTGATGAAAATTGTTAAACTTTTTTTTTTCTCTTCCTTTTCAATTGGAAAGATAAGGAATAGGCCTGCAACACATCAATAGGAGTATAGATATTAATTAAGTTTGTATATAATTTAATATACTAATTCTTGCAAAAACCAACTTATTTCATTGTAAGTGAGTTAATAGTTATTGTAAATAATTGTGGCCCCGTCTATTATTTAATTTTATTTACAAATATTTTAAGTTAGTTATGAATTTATAGTTGACTAGTTGTAATCTCATACACCTATTTTGTTTGAGTAGTAATTGTGATTCTAAACTATTTATTATATTTTATTAATTGTTACACTTATGTGTCAGATAATCATTATCAAATAATCACTAATAAGATAAAAAAAAATTTAAAAAACATGAAAAAGTTATCTACAATTATTATTGTGAATTGTTGAACAATGACTGTAATTGGGTGCGGGTACTTTCAACTTTCATGATTTTAATATAAATAAATACGATAAAAAAATAATAAAAATAAAAAGTAATAAATTTGCCATTCCCTTTGCTTTCGCTTTCATTGATGTAATAGAATGGGTAGTTAGTTGGGGAGATTTATTTAGCATTCACAATAGCCGGTGAGTGTTGTATGCTAATTAAGTAGTTGCCGACAAGGACCCTTACGAGACTCGTACACTTGTCAACCACCCTTTTCCCTTAAATGCCATTCGACACAAACGGTGTGGGACTAACTCTTCCCTTTATTGCCTTTCGACTCTTCAATTTATTATGCCTAATTAATTCATCTCTATTTAACACACATCTTCTCCTCTAGGCAATCCATCTCACAGACAGCTAGCATACACCATGGAGAATCAGAGCAAGCTTAGTGTTAATAGCATGGATGGGGTCAGGGTGGATCAGACTACAGCAAAGTCTAAACCTGCACTGAGAGTTTGTGATCTGCTTCTGAGGGTTTTGGCTTTCGCACTAACCTTCCTGGCTGCTATACTTCTTGGGGTGGATAAGCAAACTAAGCTTGTTCCAATCAAGCTTGTGGATTCTTTACCTGCTCTCAATGTTCCTGTTACTGCTAAGTGGCATTACCTCTCTGCCTTTGTGTAAGTTCTATCTCTTCTTCACTGATCTATCATCTCCATTCTCCAGCCATATATATATATATATATATATCTTACAGAGATTTCATATGTGGAATATGGTAGGTACTGTGTGGTGACAAACGCAATAGCATGTGGATATGCAGCGGTGTCTCTGGTGGTTGGCTATGGAAATAGAGAGATGGGGTCGACATTGGTGGTGATCCTTGACGCAGTAATGGTAGCGTTGCTGTTTTCTGGGAATGGAGCTGCCATGGCTATTAGTGTGGTTGGGTTACGAGGGAATTCACATGTGCGATGGAACAAAGTGTGCAATGTGTTTGGCAAGTTCTGTGATCAAGCAGCTGTTGCCCTTGTTTTCTCTCTCCTTGCATCCATGGCATTCCTCTTCCTCCTTCTGCTTCCTCTCCTCAGGCTCCACCGCACAAAATAGTATATATATATATATATGCTTTGCCTAATTGCCTCCTTCAATTCCTTCATTATCACACCCTCTATTATTGTAATAATCTCTGAGAAAATCAATGTTGTATCATCACCTTAACTCATATTTTACTACGGTATTTTTATTTACAAAATTAACACCAAATTATTGTGTAATGGATTTGGTTAGTTAATTATTTTCACATTTTTAATTTGTTGTCTTTTTACTTCTAAATCTAAGGTATTTATAAGGGTTGTGTTATTTTTTTTTTTGGATCACAAAGCTATATGTCCTTTGTGAATTTGGATCCTTAGCAACTGCATGGTGTGTGGTTGCCACAATCGTGGTTGTTAGCGTGTATTGAATGGCCAAAATTGTTTAAAAAAAAAAAGTGTGTTGAGATGTGCACAAATTTAAAAATAAGTGAACATATTGTAGTTGTCTAATGTATGCTGAACGATCACGACATAACTGTACTATGTACATTTATCTCATGACTATACAAAATTTGAATTCGTCTATTGTAGACTTGAAATTGCAAAGAAGTTTGAATTTAATTCTTGATTTTACTAATGTGTCAATATAGTTTGAAGAGAGAAAAAAATAGCTTCCACTACTCAAATGGGAGGAAAACTATAATTTAAAATAGTATATGAAGTGACATTTTATTATTTGCTATCATCCCCCTACTTCTCTTTTTTTTTCATGTTATTTATTTATTTATTTGATATTTATTTCTTATTTATAGTAATTTTTTAAAAATTTTGAATATTTTTTAAAATTTCTTTTTTAATGTATAATTCTTTTTAAAATTTTTTGACTGTTTTTATTTTTTAAAATTTATAATTAATTTATTATTATTAACAAATTAAAAAAATTAAAATAACAAATAATTTTTTAAAAATAATTTTTAAACTTCCTATCGTCAATGAAAAGATAAGATAGTAACTTTTTTTATTATTATTATTTTTTTGAAATATGAAACATATATTTTAGTTTGTAATGCATAGTAATAAGGAAACATCATTTAAAATAAATTGTATTATAAAATTCAGTATTTTTTAAATAATATTTTATTTTTATAAATATATAAAAGTAAATTTATTTTTAATACTAATTTACTAAAAAATTACGTAATAAAAATAAATTAACATATTTATACGTAAATATTATTTAGAAAAAACAACGGACCTCCACCCACTTTCCTTACACGATCTTCAAATCACAATGGCGAATCCTTTTGTGGGGTCCAAGTACTGGCACTTGTCACTGCTGGTGTCGCCACAAATTTGGTCATTTTCGGTGCTCCTTCTTTAGTTGACAGTTGTCCGTTATGTCATATAATCATTTCGACTGTTGATTCATTTTAAATAATTAAAATTGTTTGACAATTTAAAATAAATAAATTATTAAAATAATATTAAAAAGACCGATTATATTGCATGGGATTCTCAATTTCTGTGGTAATACTCTCTTTCAATTTTTATACTCATTTGAATCCTATTAGATAATTAAAAACCAGATACATATTTACGTTGCTTTATAACAATAATATTAATTAAACACAAAATTAAGTCATGATATTTGCATAATTCTATTCAAATTGTCTATACCCTTACACAATCACAGACGAACTTAGTTGTGAAAATTAAGAATAATCGCCCCTTAAAAAAAATTATCAATATATATATATACATAGAGGGAGAGAGGGGCAAGTTTTAAATTATAGTCCTATTTTGAGGTTATAACTTAACTTTATTTATTTTCACCTCTTATTTTTTTGTTTTAATTTATTTCTTTTTAACATTATTAATTATTTTTAATGTTATATATATTTTTTAGATCTTTTTGAAATTTTTTCAAAATTTTTTACTTATAAGAAAATTAATTCAAAAAAATTATGAATGAATAATACAAAAAATTTTAAAATTTTAAAATATTTCAATTTCTTTTTAAAATATATCATTAAAAAATAATTAATTAATATAAAAAATAAAAAATAAAATAAAAAGTGAGGACAATATTTCTTAAATTATGGTCGTAAAATAGGTGGTGTCCACTT